>VWZV01004528.1:143571-247699 GCA_013397155.1 Irena cyanogastra
AAAAAAAAAAAAAAAAAAACAAACCCAAACAAACCAAAAACAAATGGAGGAAAGAGTAATGAGGTTAAGTTGTCAACTCACCCTATCCTCTGCACCATTTAGCAAGAGGACAGACAGACTTGGGTCACTGCACCTTTTGGAAGCTCATTTCTTCTACCTGTTCTGTCAGCTGCAGCCCTCCCTCCAGCACTCCAGCCTAGGGGAGGACGAGGTTTATTTAAGCACAGCACATGTGCTACTCTGCCTTCCTATTCATCACACTCTGGCATGAAGTCTCCTGATAGTTTTTTGTTCATTTGTCCATAGACTCAAAAACCCATGGAAGGCCTGAAAGGAAGCTTGGGAAAGGTTAATTGGTTTCGTTGACCATCTGTTTGTGCTGTGAATAAATGCTGAGAATAATGTGTAACAAATGGCATCTACAAGGATTAAATAAATCAGTTCTGTGGATTAGAAATAACCTATGGACTGTGTTAATGGAGTACAAATCTGTGTAACGAAATCAGCCCTACTGAGCTGTGGAGACTGACTTTTAAGGGATAGAGAAACATTGATTCCCAGGAAGCCTGAGGTGAACTATGAAAATGTAACTATATTATGGTCCAGCAAAACTTGAGCAAACATCTGGAGAACACACAGAGGAGAGTGACTAATCCCACTGATTTCAAAAAGTAACAATAAACCTGCAATCTCTTCTGGTTTTTTATTTTCTCTTTGTCCCACCCCATATTGAAGCAGTACTTTTAAGAAGTTCTGTACAGATAAAGTTAACACATTTAGGTTTTAATGGTCTTTCCCATGCTTTTCTTCTCCTTTCCTTTTAGTTCTAGAAGAGTTCCATAGAGCTCACTGAATGTGGCTCCATCTCATTGCAGACCATGATCCTTGGGAGCCAGGACCACCCAGGTGTTTCTTGAAACAAACATCATGGGTTTTCAAACCAAAGTTATTTGAATTACTGGACAACAGAAACTTTTCAGAACTGTCTAAATAACTCAAACAGGTATATGCCTCCTTTCAAGCACAACAAAACATTTAGGAACAATCATGAAGCCCTTTGATGAATTGTGGTTGTCTTTATCTGTAGATACAAAACTAAACAATCTATAATGTAGCTAAACCTCATATCTGTAATCCACTGAAAATTATGTAGCTCAGTGCCAGAAGAGAGGAATAAACAGATCAAGTTGCAAGTAAAAGTTGTGGCAGTCTCCAAATTGTGGAGAACAAAGGTGTCTCTGACTGAAAGAGCATTTTTAACCATCTCTGAGATGCTTTACCTGCTTAAGCCAATTTTGTATCATCAATACATTATTGTATTGATAATACAATACATAATACAACATTGACAATACAGTATATTATATTGTCTGTATAGAACAACTGGAAAGTGTTCCAGACCAGGAAAGCAGCAGAAAAACCCAGGTTAGCTGTCTTCTGTACTAGTGAAAAAATCTCTTAGTAACAGTGGTATTAAAAGTCCTGTCTATTCTAACTACACAAGGATGCATAGATAGCTGAAACAAGCCCCACTGGACATGACACAACATAACAAGAAGAAAATTAAGTGAAGTGGAATCTTTCTTCAGACAACAGCTCCCCTTTTCTCTTGAGCTTCCTTGGGATTTACAGTTGGCACAAAGGGCTGCAGCCTTAGTGTTAAAATTTATTCACTTAAGAAGAATCTTACAAAACTAAGAGGAAAAAATAATTCAAATATATTAGAATAATCTCAAAGAAAATCAACAAGCAAAAGTCCTATGGGGGAAAAGGAGAAATTTTATACCAGCAGGATTCATATTAGGGAGCTTTCAAGCCTATTATTTCAGATGAACTCCCATTGCTAATGCAGATAGAGAAAAAAAGCTCAGCAGAGATGGATGTTCTGCAGAGCCATGGATGAGTTACAACAAGTCTTAGAATACACCCTCTTTCCCTGGAATAGACTTGTCTATTCCTGCACATCAAACCTCTCTGAGACACAGCACTGAGGTAGGGAGCTGGAGGGTTGGGACTGTTCTCCTCTGAATTTCATTCTCAAAACCATAAATATCACTCATAAGGAATAATATTTCTATATAAATTAGGTAGAGTGAGCCATAAAAATATAAGTTCACCAGAAGACTTAGTCAAGATCAAGCACAGGGGGAACTCAGGGTTACATCTTGCTCAAAAACCACCCACGGTAGTGTAGGAGAAGGTATAGGGATTGAGTGTCCTTGACAGGAAAAAGGTGATCTGTAGCAGGGAGAAATGGGCCATCTATTTCAAATAGGAGAAATGCTGAGTTTTGGACCTTTCCCAATCTTTTCACGGGATTTTAAAAAAAAAAGCTAATATGAAAAATATCATAACATGGTGCCTGGATTATGTCTTCAGAATGTATGTGTAGACAGTAAGAGAAAAACAGCAAAAAATATTCTGTGGATAGTGGTCCAGAATGGGCCAAACTTGGTATGATGTGGTTGTACAGGTTCTGGTAGGGCCACAAGGCACTGTGAGATGGGTTTCCTCATCAAGAAGGGTAGAAGAGCATTCAAAATATAACATCCATACAGAAACCAGGTGAGACAGGCTAGTATATTGTCAGATGCTTGATTCACTTCTGCAGGTTTAATTTTTAAAAAGTGTTTTGCTTGATATTTTCATGGAATATTCCAGACCAGTCCTTGAAAACACTAACATGAAAAGATGAATTTAATAAAAAACACTTTACAAGCTCAAGTGACAAGCTTAGATCTCCCATACAACTGTATCAAGAAGGATTAGCTAGATATATGTCCAAGTACACAGTGAACATGCTCTGAAAATAGACAAATGATTGATGATTAATGATCAGTGTATTAGAGGTGACAGTAGCTTATGTAGTGTCTCTCACTCATGCACAGCTCAAAACAGAATTCCACTATAAACATGTGAAAAAATAACTGCACATTGCCTGGTTGCATGACTTTGTCCTTGAGAGCACTACACTTGCAGGGCATCTCTCCAGGTTTACAGGATCCACTGGGGACCAACAGCCCATGGGAAATACTTGAGCTACCAGCCTGCTCCCATCTTTTTTCCTAGATGGAACAGATCTGCCTACCCAGAGCCCAGGGGCAGAGCCTCTGTGGGCACACTGCTCACAGCTGGGAGCCCAGAGCTGAAGCCCCACCATGAACCTCCTCCTTGTTTCTGGGGGCTTGTGGTTAGCAAACCCCGATGTCACCAGCTCCAGAGTAACCTTGTGTGAGCACACAACCTTCAGCAAACCCAGAGAGCAGTCACATCCTGCTCGTGCACAGAAACCTGCACTCCAATGTGTCAGAAAGTTGAGATTTACTTATTCCTTGTGCCAGAATTATTGATCCCAGGAGCAGCTGTAACCTTTGGAAACTATATTTCTCAATAGCACTCAGCAAAGAGACTGAATAGGATCTCAAAGGACCAGAAGCCTGAGAAATTCAGTGTGAATGCAGAGTCTATTTTTAAGTGTCTATAGAAATGCATTACCTTTAAAACTAATGACATCATTTTTTCCTGGCCTTCTCAATGAATCAATGGAAGCTTTGTCACTGGAAGTAGAGCTTGGCTCTGGCTTCTGGTGTTTCAAGAGTCCCCTGAACCACCTACCTGAAGACCAGTTGACTGTTTTTAAGAAACTATAAGAATAGTAGATGGATTTTAAACCCTGGAAGTTAAATTACACAATTCCACAATATATGTTGGGAAAATCTCTAGCTGTGCATGTCATGCCACAGAGCCTACTAAAAACATTGTCAGTGAATATCCATGTTTGAGCTGCAATAAGAACAAGAAAAAAAACCCACAGAGCCAAAAGCAATGTGATTTTTCTTAGGAGTGAGCTGAAAGAAAATAAACTCTGATAGAAAACACTGAACCTTAGATTTCTTTAAAACAAATTCCCAGGGACTTATTATTTATTTACGTTAAGAATAGAACAACTTAGAAGAAATACTGTGTGTGAATCAATAATGTAACTTCCAAACCAAGATTGTGTCTGATTATTCCATTTCAGGTAAACTGCTGGTGTGAATTATGAGAAGGGTCTAATCTATTGCTCTATCTGGAGAACTTAATTGTTGCATGTTAACTGAGCTAACGTTTGATGGGACCTCTCAAAGCAGCACATTCTGCACTTCAGTTAACCCATAAACCACCATCCCATCACCTGTTCTCTCCCTGATCCTAGTGTTGCAGAATAATCCTGTCCAGAACTCCTTAATTAGTCAGGGGCCTCCTAATGTAAAGATAAACTGCCAGCCTTAATATTTGCACCAAATAAAACAGCAAAAGCTCCAAAGATCCCCATTTTTACACATTTCCTGTCTGATTAAATCTTATTTGTGCACTAGCTTAAACCTCTCTGCCCTCATTGCATTAGGTTTCTTGAAATTTAAGGATGTGATGCAAGAAGCCTCAAAGCACATGGCCAACTCTCTAAAACCTCTTTTTTGATCTGGCATTTTAAATCATCACCACACTTGTATTTATCCTAACCAGAATCAGGAGCACTACCTGCCACAAACTCACTGTCAATCACCTACTCCACCTACTTACCTGCTTCTACAACCTCCTTGGCATACCCAGATCACCCTGATCTATGGATATGGGTTAATATCTCCCAACCTCATCCTCCACTGATGATACAGAGCTGGGACAGCTGCATCCATACATGAACAGACCAAATTTCCCTATTCCCCTGTTTGCCAATGGAAGTCAAAGGTCTTCTTTCCATTTATGCTTTTTAATTATTCTTTTCCCCTGTCCTTTACCCTTTGGAAACATGGCCATTCAACCAGAAAATTGCATAGAAATTATCCACAAGGTTTGAATTAACAAACTGATGTTCCTAGGGTTAAAACACGGGGTCCCAATGTCAGATATTGCAGCAAAAGGAAAAAAACCTGCTTCTGGAGCATGGAAGTTGTCAGCCCAGCCCTTCACAGAAAGTTATTCTAAAACTTCTCATAAGATATTCATTTTTTCCCCTCTTTGTAATTACACAGCTCCTCTGCATTTCACCTACAATTTATCAAAGTTAAATAAGGACGTGTTTTGCATCTGGTGCCTGTACAGAGGGCTATTTCCCTGTCACTGTCACACCATCTGAGCTATTTCAAAGCAGAGCTTACACCACTAAGCCATTCTCCTGTTGGCTCTACATATCCAAACCCAGCCTTTCTACCCTGCCAAATCATAACAAAATAAGTTTAGAGCACAAATGCAGCTTACCAGGTTCCTCATATTCATGAGCTGAGGAATGTCTGACAGACTCTAGTATTCAAATCTGCCAGGTAAAATCTCCTTTTTAAAAACTCTGAAGGACAATAGCTTTTTGAAACCCTTTTCACAGAAACTCTTGGATTTTAGCCTGTTTGTATGGTGGCCTGTTGTGGTTTGGTATGTCCATCTTCAGAGCCAGCAGAGCTTGGCTCTGTCAGATGTGGTGGAAACTTCTAGCACCTTCTCACAGAAGCCACTTCTGTCTCCCTTCCCCACTACCAAAACTAGGCTGTGCCAAATCAGCACATGGCCTTTGGAGCAGACAATGCATGAGCAGGCTAACATTGTATGTAACAAAAGAAAACCTGATTCTGTCACAATACTTGTCCACTTTGAACCCTCGCAGAGTTACAGATGTGAGCTGCGATCTTCCCACCTGTGTTTGACATCAGGTCTGTTACTTGCTTTTAGAATCCACTTTTTGTATTATTTAAATCTCACCCCCTTTAATTCCTCTAACCCCATGGACCAGCACTTGGGGTGGCAGCACTGGCTGTGAGCCCACAGCAGTACTGTCTGTTTGGTTTCTTCATTTCCTGGCCACAATTTTTCTTTACTCCTTTACTTTAGATGATGTCTGTACCTCACCTTGTTCTCCAACACGATGTTCCTTTGGTCAGATTCTACAAACAGCCTGCCTTAGGTAACTTGTCAAAAATCACCTCTCAACATTTTTTCAAATTTTTGAAAGACATTTAAGATCAAATGCAAATTTAATACTCCAGGAACACTTCCTAGGTGGTGTGAAACCTCAGAGAGGAGAGACTGCAAAGCCCATTTAAATTTTCATCAAGTCCAGACATTACAAGAGGCTGAAAGAGCCCAGGAGAAGCAGATTGGTACCTGCAGAGACTCTGCCACACTACAACACCAAAATGCAGAACCCAAATTGAACCTTGTCAAAGAAATCAGTTTTTTTCTGGAGCAGAGCACAGAGCCCGGGGAGGGGGACAGGGATGGCACTGCAGGGAGCTGAGCAGGTCAGAATCTCAGGCTATGCAGCCTGAGGGTAACACTGGACCCCCAGTCTCTAAACACAGGGTGCTCACAGGGAGATGAGAACCAGCTTCTTCCAATTTTCAGATTTCCCCAAAATTTCTGTCCAAAGGCTACACTGTGCCTCATGAAAAGGTTTTTTAGGAGTGGCAGTCACAGGATTGAATCAAGTCATGTTTTGGCCACAGTATTTACTTTGGAATCTCAAGGATATTTCTTTTAATGAAACTTCAATCTATGTAAAACAAAGATTTAAATTTTCTGCCTACAGATCCCATTGTGCAACAAAAAACCACATTTATCTTGCATAATGAAGTGTTGTTTTTTTTTTTAAACCCAAACTACTTCTATCTCCCACTGAGAAGAGATTTCATATATTCTTTCCACATATGTCAAAAAATGTGAAAGGACGAGGATATTTTTTATCCAGTGTATTATTAAACATAATAGTCAGCCACCTCTAGAACCCATCATTGATTGAGATAAATGAAGCTATTTAAAAAAAAAAAGCCTAATGAAGTCTCTTTGGTGCTTCTGAAACTCAGCAGTAAAGATAAATGAGAAACAATTTCTTGATATCCATTATTTTAAATTACAGATATCAGCCCTGCTGCTGTTCTCAAGGTTTATTGAATTTTCATAGAATATCATCCACTTCTACATTCCACACATGTAATTGAAAGCAGACCAATGCATTTTCTGGGGTGTCAAGCTCCAGAATCAGAGGAGATCACCCCTGCCACACCTGGACACACGGGAGGCCTGTGATCTCCCCATGAGAATGTCAGCAGGAGAGTCCCACCTCTGCTCCCTGCTCTCCAGGGCAAGGACCTGGCAGTTCTCATTGCAGATTTAGCTGTGTCACAAACTTTCAGCAGAGAATTAGTTTCTCTTTAGCACAGTGTTGGTTTAAGTAAGCAATATTGCTAATGTTTTTGGGTTATTGTGGTGGAGAAGTCAAAATTAAAGACAAAAAATTTACAAATTTTCACCTTAAAATGATGCGACTGGCTTACAATTCAAATTATTTTTCTTTTGCTTCCTCTGTAGTTTGCCTTGTGCTCTTTCTGCTCTCCTCAAAAGACTAAAAACACAAAAACATCACACGCTGGTCTCCTCAAACCTGGGCTGTACACATCAAACCAAAACCCTGCTCCCAGCTGGGCAAGCTTTGCCCACAGAGGAGCACTTTGAGCACAATGCTCACTTTGAGCACATCCTGTGATGGGCTCCCTGCTCACTGCCCTCCGAGGCAGGCACTGCCACCCCACACCCCACCACTGCCCAGAGCTCCCACTCCCATACAGGACCAAAGGTTTTAGCGTACAATTCACAACAGAGATCCTAATTCCATGCAGGCACAACCCAGAGTCGTTCCAGGTGCCTTTTCCTTTGGACTCACTGAGCACTCTGCTGAGGAGCCAGCAAGCTGCAGGATGGGGGGCTCTGCCTTGACCCTGCAGAGGTCTGGTTTGGGGACAGTGGAATGAAATCCTTACCTGAGGACTTCTCTGCTTCTCCCCTGGAAGGACAACTCACAGCCTTTCCTGCTGGAGCCCTCAGACTAAAAGCATCCTTGTTTTCCACCCTCTGTATTGTAGACACGGAGCAACGCTTGCAAATATCTCAGCAATTGGGAGAAAGTTAATGACACAGCAGGAGGATGCTGCTGGATTTGTCTCTTACACTTTCAGCATTTATTTTATTATATTGGGATGGGGGTAGCAGAGCTGCTACTGAGTAATTTAAATTTAATCATTTATTTTGACACTTTTAACTAGAATGCCAAAAATACCTGCAACTGAGAAGCAGCACTTTATTCTGCACTGCCATGAATCTACACTACAAAAATACTCCTCTTTAGTCTACTTTGATTTATCTTTGAGCAAGAGATATCCAGAACTGCACAACAAAATGTAATACTGCTTACATTTAAAATGGCATTTTATCTATAAACTGAAAAGAATCTAAACCCCATTATTATAATCTCTAAAAACATAGAATTTTTAACTTCACAGCATTTTGTAAGAACTTGAGAAATAAGAACTTAATCAGGGCAAAGCTACATTTCTACCATAAGGAATCTTTTGGATCTAATCTAAAAAGCTTTTAACATGGTAGAAAATCAAATATTCTCCCATTAAATGCAGCACGTTGCTTACTATTGTCCAGTATTTTGCCAGGGATGTCTGCTGCTTTGAGGAAATCCTCAAAGGGATAGGTGCAACAGTCTTACTTTTTTTTTTTTTAATCCTCACACACTCAGCTATGCATCTGCTTCCTCTTGCATAACCTTCCCAATGCTCACCCCATTTCGAAAGTTAAACCTTGGCCAGATGCTTCTTTTCTTTCTGAACTCTGCAGAATGCCAGTGCTCTGCACTGCTGACAGCTGTTTCATCCTCTGTCTTTTAATTGCTCAGGCTACTTACAGACCTCGAGTGAGATAAAGCAGAGTAGCCCCTTCTGCAATACCTGCTACCACAGCCACACATGACCAGGGAAATTTCTGCTCTTTTCAGTGACTCCACTGCATGAGGACCTGGACCCCCAGGAGCCCTGAGTGCATGCTGTCTCCTCAGCACAGACTTCTGGTGCTGCAAGCAGAGGCAGGGCAGAAAAATCTCAAACTGAGCACATCCAGCCCACATATCCTCAAGGATTTAAAACAGGTAAGGGTTGTGAGAGCAGCATCTAACTGGGCAGGGTCAGTGAGGGAACAGAATGATAGGGGCAGTTCACCTTGGGTGTTTGCTCAAGGTCCATGACATGGAATAAGCCACTAATACACATTACAAAAAACTAAATCCTTCAGCACAGACCTTCAGCCTCTCTTTTCAGAGGATGACACAGGTCACTCTTCCACTTCTGCACTGAGATAACAGAGCTTGCTGGGGGGTGTGTGCTGAGACACGGTGCATCACACCCAGCTTCTCCCTCTATCCACCCCTTGGGAAGGCTTCACACAGCCCCCCACCTTACAGCAACACAGCTCTTCAAAGCTGATCCCTTTAGACCAGACTATTCTCTAGGAGCTTCATTCCCAAGGACAAGAAATCATCTTGAAAAGTTTACATTGACCAGGTGGTCGTCAGAGTGCTTCATGAACAAAACCTGACCAGCATTACATGCAATCTGAAAGGCTACTTTCACAAAAATTGTGACAGTACAGTGGCTCTCCACATTACAACATTTTGCAGAAGGAAGAAGCAGGGTTTGTATTAAACCAGTGGTTTTGTTGTCACAGAAGAAAGCTAAACTGTCTGTGTTCCAGGGATAATCTTGACAATAAGTATTGGTGAACTGGTTAATGCACTGAGACAAAGAAAGCAGCAAATGAGAGTTTGTAACATCTTGCCTGATCGGAAGCTTTTAAAGATGCATCTGCTGGAGATGCTCAAGAGGGGGAAGCACTGAACCAGTGCAACATTCAAGCAGTGGAGCTCTCACCCCACCACAGGAAATTCTTGTGCTTTCAGCACTGGAGAGACCTGTTGACTCTACTCTGCAAGTTGCCTGTACTTACAAGCACTTTATCAAGAGACTTGCTTTATTCCCTCCCCTGCTTTTTAGGTTTTGGTGACTAAAGTGCCATATGATTTTTCCTAGTCCAGAGATGCAATTAGGAAAAATCAGCCCCAAAGAGGGGCAGTGAACCTGCAGCACACAACACTCAGGAGTGCTTCAGAGCATGTCCAGCTTGAGATGAGGCACAAAGACCAGGAAAGTCATAGGCACAGACCAGAGAGCCTGGGAGGCTCCTCCTAACTCAGGGGGGTCTTGGGGTGCCCACCCCTCAAACCCCTTGGGATCAGAGCCCTGCAGGTTTCATACCCTCTCCTTTGCCAGGAGACTTTGCCAGGACTATTCCAACCTTCCAGAAGAAACATCCCAATGAAAAATGAAAAGACCATTAATGCACACTGGAGGAGAACGTTGTGGTTTTGACTGCAGTGGGCAAATTAGACATCCCCAGGCCCCACAGAGCATGGGTTGGTGTGGCCCACCTGGCTGGACACCTATGCTCAGCACTCCCTGGACATCACAGGGGCAGCCAATTTGCCACTGAGACATCCAGCATCTATCAAGGGCTTCCTGTCAACTTCAGTGAATTTTAATCAAGCATACCTGGCAGTATAAGATAGTACAAAAAAAACCTAGCTCCAGCAATCTTGAGATTTTACTAGATCTAAAAATAAAATAAAACAAGATAAATCTGTATTTTAAAGAAAAAGGAAAGTATGAATTAACAAATAATATTAAATACTGCTATCAGATTACAAAAGTTAGTCCACGTTACAGTGTCTTCAGAACCCCAGCTGTTTGAAACCATGCAATGAATAGAAATCAGCATAAATAAGTACAAACCCAGCAATCAAAAGATGAATTTCCTTCCTGAACTATTTAGAACTAAGTAATTAGGAGAGAAATACAACTTAAAGCAGGAGATCCTGAAATATCTGTCCCCATTAAGAGATTTTGTATTTGCATCCCACGAACAAAGTATATCAAGGCCATGTCCTTAGCTGGTATAACATGATGCTGCCTCATTGGTTTCAATAAAGTACAGCAGCTTAAAGACTCTGGACTCTTTGGCATAATTCTTTCATTTAAATTCAGTAAATCAAAATAAACTTCACAGATTTCTGTGGAGTCACAGATCTACCTTTGGGTAAGATAGAGGAAAGCCAAGAATTCTTTTCTAGAGGGATTATCACTCTCTTATATTTCATAATAAATTATTCCCAGCATGTAGATTTTACCATGATCTACAGAGAAGAGGAAACCTTTCCCATTGTCCAATTCTTCCTTTTCCAGAGGCAGGTTGCTCCTACAGCCGCGTGCCTCTGATCCTGGCATCCAGCAAATGCTTTACTTGCTTTCCATGGAGCTCCATCTCCCCACCTTCCCTGCCAGGTCCTTCCCCAGAGCACAGCCTCATGAAGGAGTAAAAATTTGACACTTTTTTCTGGATCTGAGTTTCCCTAGAACCTTACCCATGATATATCACTGCTAATCAAGCTGCTGCCTGCCTCCTATGGCTCTTCTGAGAAGTTATTACCCTTCTCATTCATCACCAAGCCAAGTTAATTCAGGCAATCTTCCTGATCCATGGCCTTGCACACTCAATTGCAATATTTCATGGGATATGATATTTTGCTGTAATAATAGTTTCACCCTTTGAAGATTCAGATAAAGGACACCAAGACATTTTCAGTAATTAGTGCTACAGTGAGATTCAACATCCCTTCTTGGTGGCTGAGGAGAGCTGCTCCAGCAATATCATCTTTGACACATGGTGATTGAAGGGGCACGTGGAGGGAAACAAATCAGAATTCCTGTCTGAATTGTCTTTTTTCAGGTGTTTTGAACTCGAACTATAAACATGCTGACTCTTTTGTTTGCCAGAAATATTGTCTGTGATGAAGGCAGAGCTGGGAAGATTCTGGGAAGAGGAATCCAATCCAACTTTCAGTGTTGTTGGGGGAAGGTTGACTCGCTCCATATTGCCTTTGATTTCTCTATGGGTAGGGTGGGAAGGGAAGAGAGAAACCAGCTTTTTTCCTACTGAAAAAAGAAAGTAAAACTCAAGCACTGTTGTTGAAATTTTTTAAAGAGATTAAAGAGATTCAAAGAGATTTCTTCTTTAAAGAAACCAAAAAGTTTTATTTTTTTCAGAAAATGTATACTGTGCTCTAACATTTGGATTAAAATGCATTTAGAAGGAAAAATACATAATATTCAACTGCATTTTAAAGAAGGTAATGGAAGGAAGAGTAGGCCCAGGAAAAGAGAAGGTCTCCAAATGCAGTGTCTCTAAATTTACTGTGACACAAAACTTTCCACTGCCAACAGTAACACAGAACACCAGACGTTTAAGTCTTACGGAAATTTCAACAAACTACGAAACTGCATTTGGAAAAGAAACCACAGAGATGTTTTCAAGAGCAGGTAGGTGACTTGAGACTCTTGAGTAACTCTCTCTTGATAAGCATGTACTCTCTTAAATTTAAAAAAAACATAACATAGCAAGTTAAGGGTCAAGAAACACCTGAGTTTCTGAAAACCATACGATCCCAATGAGCAGCCACTAACGGGATGCCTTCAGAAAACACTGATCTTCACCATTTTGATCTAACATCTTGGAGTTTAACACACATTGAAGACTGTAGGGAATGAAGTTATACAGTCATTCTGAAAATTATTCATGTGGGAATTAGAAGGAGAGGTCATATTTGGGCAAAAACTCAATTAACCACTGTAACAGATAAGGGGAGAATAATTGGGAAGAACCAGAGATTAATTACACAGCCATTTATCCAGTTTCCTGCCCTCTGCCCACTCCCAGCATATACTGCTACCTCAAAAATCATCCATTTGCTCAGCAGGGCTGGAGGAAGCGAGAGAGGCCAATGAAAACAGATTTATATCTGAGCCAGCAAATAAACCAGACTCTGGCATGCACTGGAACTGCAAGAACTTGCCCCAGCTCAGCTGTTCACAGAGTCTGGCTCTGCTACAAGAGTGATGCTGATGGAGGCACTGCAGGAAATCACCTCCCAGATCCCTGCGCCAAGCATTACTTTGGTAAATTACAAAAGGACACAGTGGCTAATAGGATCAAGACCTGGAGTGCAATAGAAGAAGAGAAAGGACAAATGAATGATGTCTAATATAAAGTGCAGTTTTGTTTGCTCTTCACCACCTGAAGGCAGTAGCTGCTTCACAATATTGCCTGCATTTATAAGGTCACAGGGTTCTCTCCTAACACGGTTACAGGACTGCAATCGCCATTAATTTCAATAGAAGTTTCAAACATGCAGCACCAGCAAAATAAGGTCTTAAAATTCCACCTGTCCTGCAAGATATTTGTTGTTCTAGAGGGCAAAATCTACTGCATCAAGCAGTTATTTTTAAAAGCCAAGACAGGAAAAAGAGATTCTGCTTTACCTAGCAAAGTAAGCAGATTTGCAGGCTTCCCTATAGCATTTTATGTGGGTTTAGAAGATGTGTTACACCTCTGATTTCTGTTGAAATGAACTTACCTGACCTAAAAGTCACTTTTTTTAAGACTAGGTTTTCCATCACTCCCTATGGACAGCTATCCAGAACAGCTTCATTCCCAGTGTCATTGTCCAGGGAGAGACTCTGCCTGTCACACACTAGTGATGACAATCTACCCAGTTATAAAGATGGAGGATTAAGTGGTCTATGACTCCTGCACAATGTCCTGTCTAACTGGAAACCATGCCATCAGGAGGACTTAACAAAATGATTTTTGCCCTAATAACAAGTAGCATTTCTGATCACTTAGAATCTTCAGACCCATGGCCATATCCTCTCCCTTCATTTGCAGAACAAAATACAAATAAATGTTTTATGCTTCTAGCTTGTGTACTGGATAAGTAACTAAGTACCTGTTTGGGCCATAAAACATAGTTCAAAGGAAAGTTTGGTCATAGTGCACTAATTCTTAATTATGTTATTTGCACCTATTAATATATTTTGCAAGTCTTAGTTTCTGTCTCAGAGAAAATATCTTTGTTACTGTAAACCATTCAATCTGCTATCTTCCATCTACACTAACACTACTTTGCTTTTTTTAGGTAGTTTGCATAAAACCCCAAAATATCAAGCTTTTGCTTGAGATACATTGACTGATGTAACAGTTGCCCCTAAATTTATACCATTTCACTGGGGTACTCACACGCATTCTGCATCCTCTTTCAGCAGCTGCCAACACCTGGTCACAAAAGAATTCAAAATGTCTTTGTGTTTTAAGTCTAGAATAGCAGTTAAACCAAAGCAAGTGTCTGATCTTTTATTGTAATGAACCATTTCTTTCCTTGAAGCAATTGCATGTGTTCCTGGCAGCAGAAAGGAGAAGGCAAGGGGAGTCTGAAAGTGTTGGGTTTGTCACAGATCCCAGTGATACCCCATGAGTGACAGGGTGCCTGCTCTCCAGTCACCCAACCTCAAAAGGATCCAGCAGCACAGCTTGGAGAACAGAGCACAGCACCACAGCCCTGGCATGGAAAGCTGTGAATGCCACCTTCATTTTCCTGCTCTGAAGCACCACAAACCCTCAGAAGATACATAAGGAGACACTGGGTGGAGCAGAGATGCTGACAAAGGGGGCTGAAAAAAAAACAGCAAAAAGCTTTTTGTTCTGCTGAGGAAGGTCTGGGGACCACCTTACTCCAACATCTTACATGCTCAGGAAGCTTTAGAGCCATGCATGGGCACATATGATCTCATGATACAGCAGCATCAGAATAAAATGAATAAAGTAGATTAAATGCATCTATGAGTAATAAAAAATGAACTAGGCCATGACAAGATACTGCTGGCAGTACTGAAACTGGAGCTGCTGTCAAAAGTGACACCCAGGAAGATTTGGAGACTTCTACTTCAGAGGCAAGAAAGGTGGCTGCTGCATGTTTTCTGCTCAGGCTCAACCCAGAGCAGCTGCAGCATTTACTCTCCAAGCATAGCTCAGACTGGCATTACTGTGATATTAGTGGTTAGGGTAACATTCAGGATCACCACTCGACCAGCATTTTGGCCTAGAAAACTCACTTTCTTTTCCCCACAAAATAGCCTTGCAGTGGAAACCACAGCTAACTTAGCCACAAGATACACAACAGCACATTTAATTGGTGACAAAAGAAGAGGAATGAGTTTATTTCCTGCCACATCTCCAAATGGGCTCTTGCTCAGACACTGCAGTGAGCAATAACAGCAAATGGAATAAACCACCTCTGTGGCAGGTTAACTTTATCCATATTAAGGGTTTATCTACCCTGCTGCAGCTTTATTGGTACAACGTTCAGATACCACCCAAGTCCTTCTACACACCACACTGCTGTCCCAGTGTGCAACACATCTTGCTTTAATCTATAAGCCCAGGTATCAAATCCAATGATGTTGAGGCTGCACAAACCTTGGCACAGATTGCAGGGAGATGGGAACTGGGTGGTCTTTGAGGTCCCTTCCAACCCAAACCATTCTGTGATTGCACAATTCCCTTCTGTGAAATGAGTACGAGTGCACTGAGGAGTGCCAGGAGGACTGGCAGTACCAGCTCCTGGTTCCCACAGCTGCAGCATCCCTGGGGACATCCAGCTCTCAACTCAAGGCAATTGCATCCTCAGCTGAGCAATCACACTGGTACTCATCAGTGGCAGTGGATAAACCCACCAACACATCCCAAAATCAATGGATTTACTACTGACAGTTGTGATTAACACAGGTTAATTAATCTGGGATACTGTATTTGGGAAGTGGATGGGAAATCTCATACAGAGGGTCATATAAAGAGCACCTGCACTGCCCTTTATTTTGGGCTTGCTCCCCAAAATCCGACAGCCATCGATGCTGAAGTTTAAAACAGAACCAGCTGGAAGAAGGATGATGCAGTGCCCTGGGAAACCCCAACCCAGCCAAAGCAAACCCCAGGCAAAGGTTTTGTTATTGCCAGTGGGGTGTTACCAAGGCTGTCAAAGACAATGAAAACACAAAATTCAAATAGACTGCCTGTTTCCCCACAGACATGAAAACCACTCCAGTTCCATTATTAATGCACTTAGGCTCATTTGTCAAGAATTTCAGAAAAATGAGTTCAAAACCAAGAAAACCTCCAGCATTTTTATCATAATGCCAGTAAAGTCTGTGGGATGGAAGATTAGGCTGCACACTGTGCTTCTTTCCCAGAAAATCCCTCCCCACCATTTTAGATTATTTTAAATCAAAATGAGGAGAAAAATGAGTTGTTCAAAGCATGACTAAACAAATGCCTCTTACTAGTAGGCCTTTATCCGCAATTTATGCCAATTTTGTATTTTATTTCATTTGAAAATGTAGTGCCTTTAGCCCTCCTCTAAAGGAGGACTACTGCTACTTCTGCTTTTTACACTTTTACCCATTCAGACAATCATTATTTACCATTTCCTTTTTTGTTTTCCACTCAAAAAGAACGTGTTCTTTTATCAGTTATTTATTTAGGATTTCAGTAAATTGGTTTTTCCCTTTTATGTGTGCTGCACAGCCAAAACATGCAAATAGATGAATCCCACCCTGCTCATTTGTTTGATTTTCCCTCTCCACTCATCTGAGTTTCCAAATTCTCTTTCTGCACCTGGCAGCTGTCCTGCACCCCCCAATGCCCTGTGCCACGTGACACCAATCCAATCTTTTAGGTGCCATTCTAATCATAACAAGTTGCAGCAATGAAGAACGTGGATCAACCTGCACCTGCACGCAACAGTGCCAACATCATGATTCTCCCAGCCCAGAGAACTCAAACTGGGTGCCCACAGAACTCAAACAGCTACACACAGCTCATGTCCTCAGCATTGTCCAGTCCAGGTCACCCACCTGGCTCTGAACCTGCCTCAAAAGCTGAAAGGTCAAAAAGCTGAGAGGTCAGAACTCTGAGAGGTAGCATTCTCCCTGGGCCCCACACAATCTGCTCTTTATCTGCCTGCAGGAAAAGAGCAAACTGCTATTTCTCAGGCTTTTCCTCCCCCATTATGGATGCAAGCACATATGTGCTCATCTCTCTACTTCTGTCTCCCCGAGCCTGGCGCGCGCCCAAGGGACCAGGAGGAGAGACTCGCACAGCGTGCTGGAGGGAGGAAATAAGTGCATCAAGGAAAGAGTGTAATAAATCCACACCTGTCAGGGAGAGGGTGCCCACAGCAACAAACCACACAGGAGCAGACTGTTTCCGTCAGTTTTATAAAACTTGCCCCAAAGTGATAGAAAATGAGATGGAGGTGGGCAAATTACAAAGCAAAAACTGGAATGCAAATGTCCTGACACGGTTCTTCACTCCAGTTCTCCCACAGATTTTCTCCACAGCCTCAGGAGAGCTTGAGGAAAGAGCTGTTTCTGCCAGGAGCCCAAACCAAAAGGCTTTTGGATCTAATTCATCATCACCAGGTAGTAAAGCAAAACCGAGTGCACACACTGCACCTGCAGAGGTGGCCTTCTTAAGGCCCAGCTCTGCACCACAACTCAGGGCTCACATCCATGCCAATCCCTTGGTGGAAGCATCACATCCTGCTCAGCTCCCAGGAATCCAACGGTGTGTGATGTGCTTGGCAAAGCTGTGAAGCCACCGTAAAAATCCCCTTTGTAATCTTCCCCCTTGAAGAGCTTAAGTCTCTTCGTTCTGTTTTAATGGAGTAATTTATCACCCTATTCCTTTTAAAAGTAACTAATATAGATAGATTAGATAGTAAGATGTGATACATAAAGAATAATAGTCCATTATTAATAATAAGTTTCCAATATATTATAATTTTCTGTGATTGATTAGAAAGTCCGTTGTTTTACTCTAACATCTTTTTAAAGACTTCTCAATATCAGTTCAAGATTAAAAAGTTAAAGGCAGCTTAATCATCAGTTCTAAATGTAACTTGGAAGAGTATTGGGTTCAGGAGCACTTGAAATTGTTACCTGGCTTCTTGACCATGAATGAAGGAACATTTTCTTCCATGCCCCATTTCAGTGTCACTCTATCCCAATTGCTTAGTCATTTAAAAAGTCTTCCCCTAAGAACAGACAAAATAATCAGTTTGGGAGTTAAATGGGTAGGACTGATCCAGTTGCTTGTGGAATTACAATTTCTTCATTACTCTTTAAAGAGCAGCATCTCTCCATTCTGTTAACTTCAGCAGAGACTCACTGTAGAATCTGGTTTACAGATATTTTTAAAGCACACATTTGATCTGGATATAAGTAGCATTGCTCCCCCAGTACAGAAGTACCTGTGCATTAGTGGACTAGTGATGAAGCACAGAAAGATAAATTCATTTTCACCAAAATATAGTCACCTTGTCCACAACCCAGCTACACTCCTGATGCACCATTTTCCAGGGTCTGTCAGAAAGTTATTTATTTATCCTACTGCAATAAGTCAGTTAACCTTTGTGACACATCAGCCCAGGTATTCAGCACATGCTGCACATCTGCACACAAAATTTACAAGCAAATTCAGCCTTGTCATTGTTCTAATGACCTTGATTAAACCTAAAGGGAATTGTCTCTCCAGCAAAACTAAACATGTATTACAAGAAATACTTTTTAACCTCTAGTCTAATTCTGGCACTTTTAAATTTCAGCCTGAAAACCATCTCCAGTCTCTTTATGAATGATAATTCAGTGGAATAACACTGCAAACACCACCCTGCACCTGGACACGATTATCTCTCTGGAAAGGACATTTTCAACCAACAACTTCCAATAAAAATCACAGAGCAGTCAGGAGTTTAAGGACAGAAACCTTGGATGAAGGTTTTATGTGATGAGCAGGAGCAGTGTGACTGCAAACACCTCCTTCCCTCACAGCTGTGGGACCCTGCTGAGGTGAGCTGCACATCTCCTGGGCTGCCAAGGGGCCAGGAAGGGTCACCAACCACAAGAGCAGCAGGAAAATCACTCTGTTCTCTCCCCTCCTCTGCAGGGACAAGGAACAGACCTTCCCAAGTGCCTTGGACCTGCACACGCACACAGACTACCCAGGGCAATCGCAGAAAATGAGTTCATGTTTCAAACAATGAAATTAATACATTGGCAATAGAATATGCAATCTCCTTGTTTATTGCCTTTCCAGTCAATGCCATTGCCAGAGGTTGTCATTGTACCAACAGGCAGAAAATTAATTTGACATAGTTTCAAAGCAGCACACTATTAAGTCCCAGGGACCTCTCAGCTCTGCTGTTGTGTCCCAGAAAAGGATGAGCCCTTTCCTTTCCTGTCCTTTCCCATCCTCTCTCTTGCAGCAGCACCTTTTCCAGGACACTCAAGAAAGAGGGAGCAAGTGGACCTGTGGCAAACAGAGGTTTTCAGGCAGAAAAACCTAGAAGTGTGCAAAAAAAATAAACTATTTTCATCATAATAATGTGCCAGATTTCTCTTCTGTCAAAGCACAAACAAAAATGTGGTTTCCAGTCAGAATGTCTCCTTTAGTTCCTCTCATTTAAAACAAAAATCTATATACCAATTAAGGTTACTCTCAAATCATACTTTTAGAGCTAGAGAAACTCTTTGTTTTTGAAATGTCAAAATGAGATATATATTACTGTGATGAAACTTTTATTCTAAATTATACATTACAAATTTCCATACTCCTCACTTGGGCTTTAAATCATAATTTCATCCAAGACTAACTTCTCTCTGGAACAGCAGAGCAGGGATCTACACAACCCGTCTGCACACTTAGATCAGCATCACAGTATCTCTTTCAATATTAACACCCATTTCAATCAGCTCAAAAATCCTCTCATTAGCAACAAAAATATCCAAAATATTGCTCAGCTGCTACATAAGCTCCCTGTGCTCCTGCAGTGCCCATCCTGGGCACCCACCAGCAGCTGTTAGAGGAAGGGCGCAGCTGGACAAGAGAGCTGTGTATGAAATCAATGGCCACATAAAGAAGAGTCCTCTCTTTTCTGATAAGTGCACAGATTACATTTCCACTATTAGAGAAACAAAAAGGAGTGTTTGGACAACAAACGCCTGCTGAGCAGGAGGGGCTTAATCAACAGCCAAGCACAAAATCACCTCAGCAGATCTCAGCTCATTTCCATAGAGAATGCAGATTCTGCAGAAGATAAATAAATATAAAAAGCAAGTTTCTCTCTGCCAGTCTGGTGGGGGGGTGTCCAAACCACCCTGCATGGGCAGCTCTACTCAGCCCTGCTCGACTCACAATCCAACATCAAAGTTGCTGTGCTAAAAAAAAAAAAAAAAAGAAAACAAAAAGGAAAAAGCAACCAGAGATGAAAGCTTCATTCGGAAGAAAATATCGTGCAACCTTTCTGGCCCAAATTGAGCAGATGATATCTGGGCTTTATCCTGCTGTCTGTCACAGGCCTGGCAATTCAGAGCAATTTGGCCAAGCTATTACTCATATGCTAAGCAGGTCTTCTCCTCCCACTGCCTTCTCTCAAATTGTCTTGGTAGATACTGGCTCCCTGCTTATGACTTCTTTTCCTTTGTCTAAACCACTGTAGTTTCTGTTTTAACATCATTCCCTCCATATACGACACAATTCTTTTCAACATTTAGTGTTGTTTTCCTGTCTCTAAAATGGAATAAACAAATGTTTCACGAACTCTGTGTAATCATTGTGGACAACAAAGATGAGGGAAGTTTTCCAGAAACAATCAGTGAGTGGAAATCTGTCCTTAGGGATGGTGAATATCCTGACCTGAGTCTTTCTCTGTACACAAAGCGTTGGCAGGCACCATGAGCAGCAGTGATGCCCGTCCTTTGCTTGCTGCAGTTGCAAACATTTTCTCCCGGGTCTTCAGGACCCAGTCTTTCAGACCTCAGGCTTCTCTCCCTTCCTGTTTGGATCCTATTCAGGAACAAAAACCTGAATTTATCCATGTTCAGACCAAACAACTCTGTCTCGAATCAAACTTGAAATACAGGGCAAAATTTTTCCCGCTGGTGATCATGCTCAATATAGATTTGTATCAAACTATTTCTCTTCATTACAAAAACAATAAAATCCCAAACAATGACAAAGGCAAGAGCAGTGGGTTGCAGTTTCTTATTAGAAGTTGAGCTTGGCCATAATGTTATTCATATGAAATCTGATATGAAACCACCTGGGTGTCATGATGTTCTTTATATTACAGTAAATTCAATGCATTAAGGATGCAGAAAAATCTCATTTGGGACTGCAAAGCAGCCAAGAGTCTTTGCAGATTCCCCAGGAGCCAGGAAAACAGCAAATCACAGCAGCTCTCCCAAGTGATGCAGAAGTAAAATAATCCCGCATACCAGCACCAGCATCTGTTTGCAGCAGCAAAGAGTGCTTTACAAACCTTAATAAATGTAAACCTTACAAATCTCTCCTTACACAGGAGAGATTTATGGTTACCATTCCTCACAGAGCAGAAGCAAGGTGCCAAACATTGCACATGTGGACATGGCATCACCCTGCTCCAGCCAGGATCCAGAGCCCAGCCAGGCTGTGTGGGTGCAGATTAGTGCCCAGCCCCTGCCCCAGCTGCACTAGCACCATGCACCTCACATCCTGCACACCTTGCAGGACCAGCAAGCTCCCTGGCACAGCACAGAGCCAGAGCACCTCTTTGCAGAGCAGTGTAAGAGCCCAGCAGTGACCCAGCCCGGGAGCCTCTCAACTCACCCCAGCACAGGGCCAGGACACACAGCCTCTGTTAGCAGACCCCGATGTGCAGCTTATCAATGTTTCATCATCAGTACACAGCTGACCTCTGAATAACTGTCTGCAGGGTCCAGCAGCCCAGACTGCCTCCCTGCTGCCAGCAGGAACATCTGTCCTTGTCCCTCACCCATGCCACGGAGGCAGCAGGGTAAGGATCCCATTGCCCCGTTATTTGTGCTGCAGAGATTCTCATCAGCACTAAACCCACAATATTGTATTTGTCCATCTCATCAAGAATTAGGTAGTCTGGGCAAGAGGCTTATGGGCAGAACAACAAACCCAGAGCTGGCTGAGTGAAATGTCTGCCACAAGAACCTTTAAATCATCTGGCTTTCCTGAGGCTTTACGTGCCAGTCAAATGCCAGTCCTCTCCCTTCCTTATTCCATCCACAAGCAGAGAAGCTGTGTCTGCTCCCCTCCCAGCCTCTGCTGTTCCAGTGACCACTGATGTTCAGCATTTTGTTGCTGGTGGGGAGAAGGAATGCCACCAGAACAGTGCATGGCTGACACTGAGCTACAAAAAGCATTTCCTTAGTACACTGGATTTCCTTGCAAATAGACAATATCTGCAGGCAGAAGGAGACTCTGGGAAGGGGTTCACTTGGGAAGAGCCCCAGCACACCCCAGTGTGACAGTCACTCAGCATCCTCCTCCTCTGCAGGTACCAGCTGAGCCAGCTAGCTGTTAGACCTGCTGCCAGCTTGGCACAAAGCATCTCTAAGGAGATGTCACAAAATCCCTGGATGCTGTTATACCTTTGGTTTAGAAAACCAGGACAAGATTTGTGACTTTCATACATTCAGCTGACCCAGACCCATCACAGCAGTTGTACCCCACCAGGTACAGACACCATATCAGCAGATTTGATAACTCACAAACCATCACTGCAGGTGCCACCTGACACACACCACAGCTGGCACACTGTGGAGAGGGAAAAAACACTATCAGTGCAGAAGACTCTTGCCCAAAAGAATATTCTGTTTTCTACTTTTACCATCCTTGGAGAGTCCTGAAGAAATGGATAAGCCATCCACCAAGGACTCCAATGAAGCCTGGTGCTCTGAGGCAGCTGATGCCACCACCAAAAGCTGCCCATTAAAATGCTTTGTCTGGGTTTGCCAGACATTCACAGACAAGGAGAGCTGTCAGAAACATCCCAGCTGAGCACTGCTACCATCATTATCTGCCAGGAGACAGAGAGGAGGGGAAAAGCTTCTTTGGTTTCTTTGAAGCTTATTTATTTCAATGGCAATGGTATCAGAAAGGATAAATTTTTGAGCCAGTAAAAGCAGCTCCTGCCCTCTAATTTCAGCCCCACACACAGCAAGTGCTTCTGTGGACTCTAAAATCCTAAGATTAGGGGGAAGATCTTAAACTTTCCATGCCCAACCTATGGAACAAGCAGCCCCTGCCTCAAATTCAGCCTGGCCCATGTCTGTGACATTGACAGCCCAGGGCTCACAGTGCTGGTTTGGGACAGACATACAGCAAACACAGGACAGATTCCTGTCATTGCATGCTCACATCAAAGTTTTTGTTCTTTTCATTGTAGGCTGGAAACCACACTGAGAAGTTCAAATGTTGAGGGAGGTCATCCCCTGGAGAATATTCATTCCTATAAAACTGAAAATATATGCAATACCTCCATCCTGGACAAACAGAAAAAGTCAAAGATAAATGGAACAACACTCACTGTGTTCTGAAACACAAACCCCAGTATTTTACCTGTTATTTCAATTAATTAAATTTCAAATTTTGTATCATGCTGAAATATTAATTCAGTTCCACTTACATATGTTTAAGGTACTATAATATGTTTTCAAGTAATTGAAATAAAATATTTCATCATGTTAAAATTTCAGAAATATAGAAAGGTAATAACATGCTCTTATTGAAATAATAAAGAAGTTGTGAATAATTCACATACTTTTCTTTAGTATTTGTCTTTCATCACATAATTGCATCTTTTCATTTCAGTTCTAGTTGTCTTGAAATGAAAAAATTTCCCACCAAAAGGAAATTTCAGGTTCTGACTGGTTCCAGTCCTTTACAGAAAATTCATCTTGGGCTAATTTATATAGCAGAAAAAAAAATAACAAAACCAGAAAGTAGATCCCAGTGAGCAATTATCTCTATCTATGAGGCTTCTTGAGTGCTCAGTGCAGTTTCAAAACATTAATTTGTTCAGCAATTACAGCAGGAAGATGCAGACCCCCACAGCAGGAAGGGACACAAAAAGTATCCCTTTTTGCCAAATGCTTGTTCCTGAAATATCTGCTATGAATTATCCACTGCTTCCACAGTGAGCAATGCCCTTAGCACGTGCAGAAAACCTCTGAGGGTGTAGAAATCAGAGCTGAGGGGCAAAACAGAACCCCTCAGAAATTAACTGGACTGTGGCACAGACCTTTCCAGTGCCTAATGGGGCTGCAAGAGAGCTGGGGAGGGACTGCTGGCAAGGGCAGGCAGGGACAGAGCAAGGTATGGCTTCACAACGACAGAGGGCAGGGCTGGGGTGGGTATGAGGAAGAAATTCTTCCCTGTGAGGGTGAGGAGGCCCTGGCACAGGGTGCCCAGAGAAGCTGTGGCTGCCCCATCCCTGGGAGTGTTCAAGGCCAGGTTGGATGGGGCTTGGAGCAATGGGGTGTAGCAAAAGGTGCCCCTGCCTTGACAGGGAGTTGGAAGTGGATGAGCTTTAAGGTGCCTCTGAACCCAAATTATCATCACAGTGAGCCCCAGCACTGTCCTGCACCCACTGGCAGTGGACTCAGCACGAACATCCCAGGCTAGAAGGGAGATTCTTCCCTTCCCTCAAACCCAGCCCCAAAACAGACAGGACCAGGCTCCCTGCTCAAGCCCCACAGACACCCCCACTTTCCTGAATGCTCACCAGCAATCCAGCACCCAAAGTCCTGGTGTACAATTCCTGGACATCAGTTGTGGCTCTTGTCCAAAATTGGACAAGATAAATTGGAGAATTTTGTCCTGTGCAGACCAGAAGTTGGATTTGATGATCCTTTGGGGATCCTTTCAACTCAGGGTATTCTATTATTCTACAAATATTAGTTTGCCTCAATATATTAATGCATGTGTTCTATGAGTCAGCCTGAGGAAATACTACTTTGCACTTACGTATTTTTCTTTGGCATAAAATCCTCCACTTTTCAGTCACTCAGCCTTGTCTGCCTTGCTAAAACATTATATAGCTGAAATGCCTTTTGCTCAAGCTTTTGCATGAGTCACTTTAGTAACCTTCTTCCATCAGGTGGTTTTGTTTAGCTGGTGTTAAAAACCCACTCTCTGCAGCAGGGGAGCAATTTCTGCAGCACAAATCAAAGCAGGAGTCTCTGAAATGTACCTTTCTTAGAAAAAAAAAATTAGACTTAGTGATAAAACATAATTCAGACAATTTTTGCTACTTTCATTAACAGGAAAAATCCCAGTCCAGCAGTACAAGGTAGCAAAGGGAAACTCATGGGAACTGTGGCAGAGAATGGAGCTGATGTAAAAAGCTGTTCCAACACAGAGAGGATGTAAAGGAGAGTTCACTATTCCTTCTGCACCCTTCATCCTTCTTCTAAAGCATACCTGTTATCTCACAGCTGTAGGGCTCCCTGCCCCAGGCACCACTTCCATCAGGATTTGACGAGCACTAGTCCACCTTGCAAAGCCTGGCCATGGAAAGCAGCATTGCACAGTCACTTCCCCTTCTCCCAGGTTTATGGTGAAAGCCCAGAAAAAATGTAAAGAGGTTATAAAGCTTTATACAAATCACCTGAGGGATTTTACATTTTGTTATCTAGGAATTAAGCAGTTATCATTAGAAATTATTTTGTCTGGCCCTGTTGCCCACTGTAAATGAGTCAAACCTCTCCAGAAGCAAGACAATAAAGGCCCACCACGATGGGGATAGATAAGATCTCATCAGACAGCTGCCACCCCTTCACTTCCTGAGGAATTTTAGATTTATCATTACCACTTTTTTCTTGCCTCCACTGCCAGAGGAGGCTCATCCTGAAGCAAGGCACATCTCCAGGAGCACACGTGACAGGTTAGCTCAGCAGCAAAACCAACAAGCTGTAAAGCCAATGCAGTAATGACCTCATGCATTACAATGCTTGCTGTGTAATAATGCCACGTATAAATAACAGACTGCAAAGATCATTAAAGCCAATCAAAAGTATAGATTAGCCCATAAAATCTGTTTAATGTCTCCTATATTCTGATACACTGTGAAAGAGAAACTCCAGTCAGCAGTGGATGCAGGTGCTCGGCGGCAGCATTGGGCTTTCATCATCCCCTCCTTGGAGGTTTCCTTCCACTCTTAGGTTAGCACTGCAATTTTTTACATCCTAAATCCTCCACAAGGAGAGGTGTAGATGATGATTGTGGCCATATTTCTGCTGTAATCTCCAAAAAATGTCAGATCTGGCACAGCTGCTCTGCCAGCCCCAGTCTCAGCACCCCAGCCCTGTTCTGGGGCTCCACCAGCCCAGCCTGGTAACAGCAGCATGGGGATCTCTCCTGTGGTGCAACAGGTACGGATAATCCTGGAGTCACCAGGATTGGAAGAGACCTCCAAGATGATCTGGTCCAACCATCAACCCAACCCTACCATAATCACACCTAAACCACACCCCATGTGCCACAGCCAAACTCCTGCTGAACATTTTCAGATTGTGACTCCACCACCTGGGCAACTTATTTGAATGCCTAATCACTCTTCCAGTGGAAAAAAAACCCCTCATATTCAATCTGAACCTCCCCTGACACACAGCTCTCTCCACTGTTTCCAAGTCAGTTGGATGGAGAAGAAAATCTTTCATGATAATGCACCCCCTTAGCAAAAATCTTTATCATCTAGGGGGAAAGCATCTGCTTCTCATGTTCTCCATAAGAGACTGCCAAGGGACACCAAGTTCCTAAATGTCTATTCCTACCTAAGCAATTGAGATCACATATGTTCATTTTCTGCTCCTCAAAGACATGCTTCATGATAATGTAACACGCCTGATGTTCCTATTTACAACATTTCCCAATCAGATTTTAGTTAAGTTTACCCACCAAACAATGTGGATGTATTTACCCTGCCAACATGGTATTATGCATGCAAGAAAGAGAGATGAGCAAAGAGGTGAAGAGCAACTCACCTCCATCAGCATTTGGCCAATCCTCTCCTACATGCACAAAACCTGCTAATATTAACAGATGGCATCTCCTTCCTGCTTGAAGACAGACACCAAATCCTGACCTGAAAGGCCATGTTTGTGGTCTCACTTCCCATTTCACAGCAGAGCAATCTTTAAAGCCCAGCAAACTTTATGCTGTGCTCATATATTCTCTAGATGAGGAGCAGGGTCAGCTTGCCTACCACCTTTTAAAACAGCTGCACTAGCAAGAAGGCTAAAATGAGAATCTTCCAGGAAAGACTTCATGTTCTACCTTCAGATCAGACAATTTAAGCCATGTTGTATATGCTAATAAAAGCAATTTCTTAAGTTACCATTTAGTATAAGAAGTGTCTGCCACAGGAAATAATTTCAGCAATTAATATTGGCCATAACCTTACAGCAACAATTTTTTTAAAGTAATTTCTTATTTTTTGAGAACCAGAACTTGTGCTGAAAGCACATTTGCATTTTATTACCCCTAAATGTTTAACTACCATAACTAATGCTTGATTAATAAATAGCTAGCTACTGCTGCTACTTGAAATCTCACAAATTAGATATGGCAAATTATTTGCCATTGAATATTGGTCCTTCTCAAGTAGCAACATAGGGAGAAAAGGATCAAAATAGAAAAACAGGTTTATTTCATGGTGTCTCTTAAGCATCAGTCTATTGTTCCAGCCAAGCCCATTAAGTCCTGGATAAACCTATAATGTTCATAGGTCTTATTTAAAAGTAAAATTGTGGGACAAAAAAATCTTATTAAGTTTATGTGACCAGTCTTCCATAGTTCAGATCTCAGCTGGACACATTCCTTTTACAGACTTCCTCAAGGCAGCAGAGAATTCATAATGCTTTTGGGGGATGCTGGAGGAACCCAGCCTACACTCAGCACCTGGAACCAACCTCCAAGTGAAAGGCAGGTATTTTGAGTGGGAGTCCTTTTGTTGTTGGATTTTGGATTTGTTTGGTTTGGGACTTTTTGGGAGGATTTAGAGGTTTTTGTGCGTTTGGTTTTCATTTCTTGTGGTGGATCTGTGGGGTTTTTTTAAAAGACTCAGACACTATTTCCCCTCTTTATTTTTTATTTATTAAACATGCCATTAACTCTCTGAGTTGGTAGCTATAGCAGCATGAAGACTTTGAGACTAATTTGAATTAAAATGAAACATTGTGGATAATACTTGTTTGCTTCCAGGGCTTCACAATGGAGCCTTAAGGGAAAAAAATTGCAAAAGAAAATAAGAATTGGACTTCAAAGCTGTTAAAAAAGTCTCTGGCAAAAGGCCTTACCTGGGATGGCTGGTTTTTTCAAATGCAAATATGTAAGACACTTAACTATGCATGAAGCAGATCTCAAGTGCTTTCTATTCCTTCAAATGTTCCTCTCCCCACATCTCATTTCCTAAATGCTCGTGCCTTTTGGGTGGCAGCTGATATAGCAGCTTCAACTTGCTTTTCTTGGGGATAAGTTATAAGTGCTGCTCGGCCTGGGAGCTGCAGCACAACACCTGAGAACCAGAGCCCTGTTTGCTCTTCACCTTCACACTTGGGGTGGTCCACAAAGCCCAAGGAAATAAATTTTCCCCAGCCCCAATCCTGCATGATGTCAAGTTTATAAATATGGGTTTCAATTAAAATTATTTCAGCAGAGCTGCATGACAAAATAGAATAACCAGCAGAATAGGACAGAAGAAGCAGAATAAGAAATCTTAGGAAGCAGCAGAATAAATCTTCCAGTCTGGACAATTTTAAAGGAAAATAGTGCAGTTAATGGAAATCTCACCATGTAGCCAAAAAAAACAAAGCAGGAGTGACAGCTACAAATCAACTACTCTCCTGTTTTTTCAAGACATCAACAAAGGTTACACCCTGCTGCACAGCAGCTGTGGACACAGCTGTCATTTCAGATTTTATTTCACAATATCTGCTTTCGAATTAGGGAGACGCCAGCACTGATTAGGAGCTGCCTTTTCTTCTACAAATGCTTATAAGAAGAAATGCTTTCTCACAGATCATATGGCCTTACAACCCTTTGGCTTGCTCCAGAGGTACATCAAAAATATCCACCCCCATAATCACAGCCTTTTTATCTTGGCAGGTCCTTCCAAGTGCTCAGTACCCTGAATTTTCCCACCACCATCAGTAGTGTTAACAACTAATAGTCAGTAATTTTTCAGAACTCCTTTCAAGCCTTTCATGAACTTACTTCTATGAAATATTAACAAGAAAAATGTTCTGAAGCACTAATAAATTTGTCTCTCTCCAGCCTCTAACATAGACAAAGAGCTGTACAGGGAATTTTCAAGTTCTCTTTAGGTCCTGGGGGTCTTTGGGGTGTTGGCTGGTAACACCATCCCACAGCCAAGCAGCCCAATCTCACCAACCAACACAAGAAATGGAATCAGGACAGCCCTCAGCCATTACAGGTCATGGACATTCTCCATCCCAACATCCAGGATATCCTAGCTCTGTGTTTAAGCAGCCAGTGGCTTCTCAAAGCAAACAGCCAGGTTGATAAATGTATTTAACTGCCTAAAGATGGAGAAAAGCACCCAGGAAGAGCTGCTGTAATCCTTTAAGTGAGTAACTCCAATTTACTCTCATCTGTGTGCATGAACTGCCCATGAATCCCAGTGTGGCAGAACAACTGGCCCGAAACTGAGAAATCCAGAATATTTCTGCTTGTGCCAAGAGTTCCCCTTTCCCTGCAGGGCACCTTTATCCAAGGTTAGAAAAGCAGCCAAGAGCTCCACGTGCAGGTGATGCACTTCCAGTCACAGCACAGACCATCCACTTCCCATCCACAGAAGCACCAAGCTAAGGTGTCTGCACATTTCATTGAGATTATGGTGGGAATTAATTACAAGATTGACAATCTCCAAAAAGTGATGTCACAGGACAATACCCATAACTGCAGTAGATCTTACAAAGGACAGTAAGATAATTAAAAAATGCTATTCAAGTGCACATGAATGAAAAGAAAATGACATGGGGCACTTCTGGTATGAGATAGTCATTAAAAAAATGTTTTTTAGGGCCCAAAAATTCCCTTTAAGTTTGGAAAAAAGTATGAGATATTTCAAAACGTGTACCAAAAACCAGAGTGAGATTAATCTCAGGCAGACAGAAACAAGAGAAGGAAAAGAGTCATCAGATGTGTGAAGAGCCAATCCCACAGGAGCAATGACAAAAGACAGAAAATTAACAAGTAAAATTCCTCATAGTTTGTGCAGTTTGCCTTTTGCAATTCAGTAGGAGTTATTACATTGCAAAATTCAAGGGGATAAAAATCCATTACAGCTCTTCTCTATACCCTGCTCCAAGGACTCTTTGTCTAAAAGAACTGCATTTTAATCTGTCTGCCAAATGTTTTCAATACAATTCTTTAATCCAATACTGTGTGGAGAATTTCAGGCTAGAAGGAATGTTTGGTGCATTATTTCCACTGTTTATTTCTTCACCTCTTACACCTACACAGACATTACAGGGCACAGGAAGAGAGCCCTTCCACATGAACTGTTAATAAACTTTTAATAATGTAACATTTCTCCAGGCATCAGATCCTGTCCCTGCTGAGGACACTGGAGTTTTACCATTAACTTCAGTGGAACTGAGACACAGTCTCTGGCTATATATTTCATATAAATTACATTGCTATTAGACTTGATTCCCAACAGAATTACATTCATAAAACTCTAATACTCATGACCTCCAAAACAAATCCAAATACTTTCTTCTTGCATCCATGCACACAAACAGATTTTTTTTCTCTTTAAGCACTTCAGCAATTAAGACAAATTATGGAGATTATTTTTACTTCTTCTTAGCTTCCATCAGGAGTTCCCCTTATTTTAAAAGCTAAGCTTTGTTCTTTCTGAGCTTGGCACCTACAAACAGAAGCCCTGTTGCAGAAAAGTGCAGAGACATGAGCTCAGCAGTCCTGAAGTGGCTCTGGAGAGGCTCAGCCTGGAACCTCCCTTCTTGGAGGAGGTTGAGCACATCCTCAGCTGGCTTGATACAAAAAAAAAGCATTCTTTGTGCACAGAGCTGAAGTGCATTCCAAATCATGCCCCAGTTTCGCCAGGAAGGCTGGATTTCCCCTTCCCAGTCTGCCTGCATGCCTTGCCTGCTCTCCCCCCACAGGAGAGTGGGGAAGCCACAGCTGCAGCCAATATCAGGAGCATTTCTGTCATGCAAAGCACACAAGTTCACCCAAATTCAACACAAGAGCCAGGACTTGTTTAAGGTCATGGCCATCCTCACCACCTTCTGTCCAAGCCACCAACCAATGCACCCTGACTGCAACAAGAAACCTCTTGGGACACCAAACACAGGTTTTGGGAGCCCTGAGAGCATGCCTAGCCTCTCCTGACTCAGCTTCAAAGCTTAAAGACATTTTTAAATGTTTTTAATTGTGTGGAATGAGAGGTCTATCCAACAGAGAAAGCCAGGGGCCATGACCAGGGACTTGAGTTGTGTCCTGTCTCCTGCTGCCTGGTGAAGCACCAGCCTGCCCAACTCACAGCAGGCAGCAAGCAGTACTGGGTGAGATATTTTTTTAACAGAGATTTTCTCATGAGTTGTCACTTGCAGGTGAATCCTACCTGCTTGCTTCAACTGCTCCTTTTACCATAAACCAAAACCTCTGGTCTGTTATAAAAATATTCTGAGTTTATATTCAAGACATTTGGAAATCCAGCACATTTTCCCTCTCTGGAAAAGAGTAAAAACCAGCTCCCCAACATGCAGACTTTAGCAATTTCCAAATGAAATTAAGTTTTCATATCACATGGAATGAAATTTTATTTTTCATTTCTAAATCCCACTTTCCCTCTATTCTCCCAGAGTCAGCCATGACCATTTGCCAGACACCCACAATGGTTAATGATTATTCACCAAGCAACCCAGGGAAGAAGGGAGTCTGGCAGGATTGCAGGATATTGTGGTAGGCTGGAGATACCAACAGCAGCTTTAAACAAGGTACAAAGTGCTAAAACCTGTGAATTAATCTACATTAGTCTCCCTGCTTTACCAGCTAGACAGGTCATTTAAAGCTGCTGTATCTTCACACTACACTGCCAGCAGCACTGGAGACATTTCCACAATTCATCCTGTAAAGCTGTATGCTCTAATTATTATTTCTTTGTCTTCTCCTTAGGGCTTTCCCCATTAGGTGGTGGGAAATCAAAAGGATAAATGCTATGGTTATTCTTTCACCTTCATAGCTCTTAAACTGCTTCTCTAGCTTATGTCAATGCATAAGTAGTTGTGCCAAAATGTAAGAGTTTATGTGGCTAACTAAGAAGAACATTAAAAAAAAGAAAGAATGCTGCTGTTTAGATGCCAGCTAGAGATGCTGTGGTCTGCAGATATTTTCCAGTTTTTTACAAGCAAAGGGCATTTCTTCTGATTTTAGATACCCTCCTCACCTCACCAAACCCACGCACTCCCATAGCTGGCTCATGCTGTGGTTCTGTCTCCCTTAACAAATTCACCCTTATTCTGTGTCACAGACCTGGTTTATGCTAACATGCAGACAGACAAACTGCAGATGGATCTACATTATCAGAACAGCCTTTTCCTCCCTCCTTTCCCTCTCAACTCTAGCAATGGTGGCACTCAGTGGGACCTGTGGACGATCAGGACATCTCCTCTGCTGTCCTAACACCCGGGCTGTGCACGCAGAAAACAAGAAAACAAATTGGCTTGGGAAATTTCCTGCCCACACAGCTCAAAGACATCAACTGGGGCAACCTGCAGACTCAAACAAAAGCTGAATTCTTGTTTTCCCTCCTAAGGCCACTTTGCTCTCTCATGCGGGACACACCTTTGGTACAATGTGCCCCTGGGGGCTGCAGTGATGGGTTAGCCAATCATACAGAGAGAAGAGGAATTTGATGAATAGGTCATTTTTGGTGCACTCTGCACTTTTGACTCATAAATTCCACAGAAAACAAGGTAAATGGAGCATAACTTATTAATGAACAGAGCCCTAAATATCAAATGATCTGCTGTGAATCATCAGCAGGAATTGCGGAGCCTTCACATCACGTTGGTTATCACATGCTGCAGCAGTTCAGTGATGGACAAACTCTGCAGCCTGGTGTTAAGTCATACAAGATAATCTAGGAAATAACATCCTGCTTTCAGTAAAACATGTTACAGAGGTGCTTGCCCAGCCTTCAGACTGTGACCTCCAGAGACAGTGATCCTGCAAGCCTCACCTTGCGCTGCAAGCCTGAAAGCACCATTAAGCTCATGATGAATTGTGAGCCTTGGGAAAGGCACATGGACCCTAAATCTCACCAGAAAGCTGGGAGAAATTCAGACAGCTCTGAAGAGGAACACCAATGAAGTTTTTGTGTAGTGAGATAACTTAGGAGCAACAGCTTTCTATCCTGCATCACTTCTACCCCTTCACTGATGGGTAAAAACGGACAATCCCTCCAGGTCTGAAAGTCTACTAAGGTCCAGATTAAGCCTGAAGTGCCACATTCTGAGAGTGCCACAGGGCAAGGTAAAAAACATGAAGAACCTTCAATTTCCTCCTTTCTAAAGGTCGTTCAGGTTTTTTGAGAGTTGAGAAAACATAAAAAAGAATGAACAAGGAGAACCGTGCACCCAAGTAACTCTTCTCAAATAATCTCGGTGAGCCTGAGGAGCACTCACAGAGAGAGGTGTGAGCACACACATGCTGGCACTCACTGACTGTTCATGGTCACAATGACATAGCTGGCTGGGCATTTTCCTCATCCCTGTCCTGGTTTGAATTATTTACCTTATTTCTATGCTTTTTGGTGTCCTTGTCTGTGGCAGGGAGGTTGGAAGCAGGTGGTCTTAAAAGTTCCTTCCCAAATCATCTCATGACTCTTCTTTCACATTAACATCTCTGAATCTTCTGGATTTAACTTTAGTGCTGTTTTCCAATTTTGTTTCCTGCCTAATTTTTCTTTAAGAGTTTTCAAGCATTTCAATGTAAGTCTGCCTCCTGGCGCTGAGCTGCAGTTACCTGTGTGCTGTGGAACTATCTTTAAAGTTCTTTTTTCATTTTTACTGACAGAAGCAATAATGATAAAAAGTGTCCACTACTTTTAAAGGCCATTTCTCCCTGTATGTGTACAAATATGTCATCTTTAAACTGTCAGACCTCTAAATAGGCTTGAAGTGATTTTCTCCTGCAAATGCACCTCTTTTTTGCAGGGATCTGTACTTTCCTTTCTTTCCTACATGTTTGCACATTATCTTGTTCAAACAAGCTGCCAAAATTTCAGCCAGCAGATAGCAATTAGTACATAGAAGCAAAATGAACCACTACAGCTAGATGCTGTGCCATAGGCAAAAAAATGCAATAGAAAGCTACTTTAGCTGAAATTGGTATTTAAAACACCTTTCTATAAGAAAGCTACAAAACCACCCTCTTATTGACTACCCATGAGGCTTCAGCTGCACCTGCCAGGTAGAGCAATTTTCTAGAGACTATTAAGTAAAGCAAAACCAGCTAGACATACTATTGAAATCTGACTGAAAAAGCAGCAAACTGATAAAAAATTACATCGAAGTCAACAGAAATAAGGACTTCCTACCTACAAAATATGAACTCCTGTCAAAGGGAGCTGGGGAAGCATCTTCCTAAGTCAGAACACAGTTACTCAAACCTACATATCCCCTTACTGGTATAAAGGCATATTAGTAACTATTAATAAAAAACAAGAAATAGAAGCCAGCACAAGGAATTGAGAGATTAGAAGCAATTAAGCCAGTATAGAGACACTTTACTGCCCAACTTAGTGATTTTTATACAACACTGACCTTAGGCAGATCTCCCTGGTGATACTGTCACCACTAAAAGAAAAAAAGTCCTGCTCATTTTGTCATTTTCAAGTGAATTTCTCACAGGGGCCTGAGAAAATACATCGTGTTTCCTCAGCTAGCTTGGCAGATGAGCAAGATTTGCTGCTAATTCCCAGTATTGATGTGCTGAAATTGTATTCTGCTGGAAACATAAAGGAGCAAGGTAAGGCTAAAATTACTCATCTACTTGAATAATGTGTCCTGTTTGCTTTGGTATCCCCTTCCACAACTGTCCCTGCCTGTGGCAGCATCACCCTGACAGAAAGTAAAATGCTGTTAATGCATTAAATCCAACAGCGAGATTACACAGGCTGCCTCTCCAAGACAAAGTGTATTAACTACTGATAAATTCCACTTCTCTTCAAAATTAGAATGAAAAAGTCACTAGCCAATACTTTCAGGAAACAAATTACATCCCTAGAGCTACCCAGTACCTGAGCTCTGTCCACAGAACCCATTGAGAGCCAAAGCCACGAGCAAGAAACTGGATGTCACCAGCAACTGCTCAACTCACAGAGGGGAAACAAAGTCCAAGACAAAGACTCCCAAGCCCAGACAAAACTCTCTTTTCATAATATCTTTTGCTCTCAAATACACCCTCTCCTCACACTTGAAGGAGATATAAGCTTGTTCAGGGGCAAGCTGGTGGAAGCCAGCATATCAAGAAGAAGGAAAAAAAACAAACAAAACCGACACCCCAAAACACAACTGATCTTATTGCAAGTGATCAATCATCTTAAAGACCTCTTTGGAGGTGGCAAATTATCAGAGATGGCATCAGGGACAATTTGCCATTTCTCCTCATGTCTATTTTGGTGATTTTGGAAGCAGTCAGGTGTGCCAAGATACAGCTCCCTGGTCTGCTCCAAGGATTATCTCCATTCTTCATTTGCTAGATTATGTCTAAAACACTAAAATGCAGATTTCTATGGCAGCAGCAAATGCTACCTGGATAGATGCGGGCTGGTGAGAGCACTCCTAACACAGGAATATGGCATTCCTCTCCACCTCCCTTTAATATTGTCAAAGGTTTCACCACTCAACACAACAAACTTTGAAAAACAGTATTACTTTTCTTCCCCCTTTTGTATGTAGAATAATGGCTTTTCAACAAGCCAAATGGGAAACTGTGCTAATGTGTTTCCATGGGCAAAGCTTGAGAACCCTGTAAATTGCCTTGCTTAATGGACTTAGGAGATCAGCTACCCATTCAGAAATTCCACACTGAATCAAATGGTTCAGTCCTCAGGAAGCGCACACACACAGTTCTGCAGCTCTGTGGGTGTCATTATTTTTGTGTCTGTTGGATTTGATGGAGAAAACATCATTTGGAATGAAGGAGGACCTGTATCCACCACGCCTCTGGCAGAAAGGCACTGAGCCCTTCTCACCCCAGGGACTGTGCAGATGCCCTGTCCTTCAGGTCTCCACACCACCTCAATCAACACAGAAAACAGCAATCTAAAGCACCCACAGGCACTCCCATCTGGCTCTAAACACACTGTAATGACCAACAGCTTGAGTGCTTTTTTAAGCTATCAAGAAGAAAATAAACTCATTTTACTGTTTCCCCTGCCATGGGCAGTGCTGCTCAGGACAAGGCTGAGGATGAACAGGGCTGTCCCTCACCCTTCCACATGCCACACCATCAACTCCTGTGCCTGGCAGAGCCACTGCTGAGCCAAGGAGCCTGATGAGAGCAGGGGTTGTGCTGCTCTGGGGGATGTGACCCTGCAGAGGAGCAGTCCCTGGCATTAGCACCTCTCACCACTCTGTAAGCTGTTTGCCCATGAGGAGACAGCCCAGAGAGAGTTTGTCCTCAGCCCAGGCTGGCAGAGGGGGATAGCCCTGGCCACACTCATCCCTGCTCCAGGCAGCATCCTTCACTCCTGTGGGGGAGCTGAAGGTGAAAATTGCAGTTTGCTCTGTCTGCTTTGGGGCTCAGAGCAAAGCAGGATCCAAAGGAGATGCTCTTCTCCCTACTGCAATTTTTTAAATCCACTATTATTTATTTATTAAGCACAAAAGGTGGCATAAAAGCCCATGGATGGGCATTGTGGCTGGCACTGGCAGCCAGCTCAGGTGGGCCCTTCTCAGCTCCGTGCACACCAGGAGGTGAGGGTGCGACCTGGTGTCTGCAGGGGGCTGCTCCCCTGTCCCCTCCACTCTGCTTCGTGTGTGAGACTTGGGGAGGCTTAGACCCCTCGGTGTCTTTGTCCAGGCACACACCAGCCTGGTTCAGCCCAGCACACCTGACTGTGACCATGCAAACAAATCCATCTGAGCAGCACAGTGTGCCTGCACCACGGGGCAGGGGCTGCCTTGGCACCAGACAGCCAGGGGGATCACTCTGGGAGCCTTCAAAGAGTGCAGGAGAAACAAGGATATTTTGATCTGCATGCAGGCATCCTCTAGGAAAGGAGTATAAATAGAGGGAAGGGAAAAAAAATAGGTGAGCTAATGTCCTTTGCAACTTTTGTAAAGTACAAAATGCATCAGAGAGAACAGGTTCCAGGTCTGATTACTCCTGATTTACAGAAATGGGCAACCATGGGGACACATATGTTGTGCTGATAATAAAATATACATGTCTGCAGCTGGGACCTGCAGCAGAACTAAAACATACTGAGAATACTCAAATCTTTTCCCTCCTGTGTACCTTAGCTGTTCAGAGGGATTTTTTTTTTCCACTCAAAATTGAAATGAAGGGAAAAAAAAACACTTCTAGGATTAGATCCTAGAAAAACAGATTCCAGCTGGGAGCTCAAGCACCTGCAGAGAAGTATTTATAAATGAAAGGACTGACATGACTTTAAATACAGTGTCGTCAGAAACTTAATTATACAGCAGCAAGTCTCTAATTGGAAGTCACAGAGCAATGTATTGGCTTTGTCGTGTGATTTGATACTCTCCAAACTGCTTTCCCAGGGTTGTTTGTGTTATCTGTCTCAGGTTTGAGCAGCAGTGTTTGTTTGCAGGCTGTGGTGGGATTAGCCCTATTTATCTTCATGGGCTTTGTTTCCTTGAACACAGACTGAATTCACATGGATCTGTTTCAGTGCTCCAGGACATCCTTGGCTTTACCCAGCCTAGAGGCATGTTTGTGCTGGCTGAAGCTGAGTATCTTGGGCACTCAAAAACTCCATGTTCAAGTCAGCATGTGTATCCCACTAGCAAGAGGAGGAGAAAAAGACCACCTACCAGCTTGAAAGTTCTAACACCTGTGTAGTTTCACACTGAAACATTTATTCTGTAAAAATGTAATTACAGAAATTATCGATTTTAGTGTGTTATTATTCCAAACTGAAAATAAATACTTCTAGAGAAAAATATCGAAAGAAATTACTGAAAGACCTAAAAGTCCATCCTCAATGCCCTCCACATAGTCACATTTTCATTTGAGGAAATTTTGCAGACACAGTTATGCAACATCTTACTCCTCCTTTGGACTGTCTTGGCTCCTGATCTTCGTCTAAAAATACAGTTATTTCAGCTTCTAAATTTAATTCTTGCTTTAGACTGAGTGCATATGATTTAAACATCATTCATGTTCCACCAACCTATGCTTTCTTAAGCTAGGTGCCCTTCTGTTATCACTGACAAGTAGACATAAGTATTCCAGATGGGGGGGGGGACTTTCACATTTGAAAAGAGTTCATTACATTCCTCATCTCTGCCTCACACCATATGAGTCTTCAGAGCCTCCCAGTTTTCATAGACTCACAGAATGGTTTGGGTTGGAGGGGACCTTCAATCTCATCTCATTTCACCCCCCTGCCACAGGCAGGCACACCTTCCACTATCCAGGTTGCTCCAAACCCATCCAACCCGGCCTTGAGCAGCCACCCCCAGGGATGGGACACAGCTTCTCTGGGCACCAACTGACTGAAGGGCAGTCCAAACAACACAAATCACAGCTATGGTTTGCTTGCATCACACCCTCTGACTGCCCAGCCTGCTGCCCCTCCTGCCTGCCAAGTCCCCCCACTGTTTTCCTGCCATGTTCCTGTCCCTGCTGTCCCCAGTGCAGAGCTGCCACGCCGCCTCTCCGGTCAGGGTCCAGCTGTGCTAGCTTTGCTCCCACTGCTCCCCTCACACCTGGAGGCTGCTGTCTGCAACACCAAACCTGGAGCAGGAGATCACAGAGCTGTAATTACTTGAGCTGGAAGCTTCCAGCCCAGCTGATTTGTCCTGTCATTTAAAAATCTACTTGTTTCCAAACATGTAACCCTCTGGCAGGGGTCCAGGCAGCACCGACCATGCTGAGCTGCTCACAGCAGCACAAGTGAGATTTTCCACGGCTAAAAAAAGACAACAGTGAAATTTATATTGCGTTTTAACCTAGGGGTCACGAAAAGATGAGGCAATATATTCACTCCACTTCAGATAGCCTGAAGGAATGTGACCTTTTCCCTATCATTTATAACCCAGACGGCTGAAATGAGCACCAAATCCAATTATGGTGTATTTTTATTTACCTAATCTACCAGCAGATGGCCTTTAATTCTAAATTTTCTTAATTTTGGAAATCTGTTCAGGCAGAACTGGCAGCACAACTCACGTTCCCCTCTCCACAGGGAAGGGTTTAATGACAGCCCCATGCAAGCTGCCACTTGGTTATTGCCTTCCTGGGCCTCTGCTCATCAGACCCTTCCCTTGTAATTAGATACATATATTTTCTTTGTCTTCCTATTGGATTATGAGGCATTTAAGGCAGGTGTCATCTTTCTGAGCTATGTTTGTACCGTATCTTGCAAAAGCAGAGGCTAACCCTTAGCTGGAGCTCCTAATCACCACAGTAACAAAAATATTTCCTTTTCAAATGTAAATTGAAGACTCAGTTCTCCAGTACCTGGAATAACCAAAGGATAAATACCTGAAGTATAGCAAAAATTGAGTTTAAAAGGCAGGTAATTCGAACTGAACACAATATGCTTTTATAGTTTATGTCTAAAATTAAATCATTGAACGAAACCACACTCATTTGCTGTGCCAGCTTTACTTAGACCACATGCTCATGGAAAGGCTCAAGCTCACGGATTGAATTGAAGACATTTCCTTTTGTTTCACTTTTTACAATTCTTTAGAAACATTTTCAGATGGGATTTCTCCAAGAGAAAACACTCAGTGCAGCCAAGGGTGGGTCAGAAACATCCCATCTGTCAGCTGCAGCATCTTCCAGCAGCTCCAGCCACACTCTAGCCTGCAGGGAATCAGTGAGGCTGGAAGAGAAGTTCATCTTGAAGTCAGATCTCCAGACAGACTGCAATAAATGCCTTTGCCACTACCAGCACCTGCTGTGAGCCCAGGCTGGCTCCCACAGCCTCTGGCAGGGGGACACATTCACCACCCAGCCCTGTTCCCAGAGCCCAGGAGCTCCAGGAGCTGCTCAGCAAGCTGATCCTTCTTCCCTACTCCTCTGCCCAATGGAGCCCAGCTGAAATGAAATACCTTCACAAGTAAAATAGACAGACCTCAACAAATCCCTTTTGCATAAACCTGTGGTTTTGCTAACCACAAAACATAGTAGAAATTACTCAGAGACACTTTCCCTTTTCCTCATCTTTTAGCAGATCAAAACATGATTTACATCCTGATTGTGGGTGAATCAAGTGAAAAGCTTAATTATAAATAACACTTGTAAATATAATCCTTTCAGCTGGAATATTTTTATTGAGAAAATGAGCAAGACCTTAATAATGATTTCAGTTACAAAACTTAATTAGGCCTGTTTCTCATTCCAGCTCAGGCCCCGTGCAATGTTTGGGTGTAAATTTGCATTTACTTGATAGGGCCATGAAACACCAGAGAATAAACCATGGCTAGGTGTTAGGCATCCAAGCTCCACTGGCTGCAGGGATGCTGTGAGAATGAGCACCAGCTGAGGATCTATCCCCAACTAGATACAAGTGGTCCCTAGCAAAAATGAAAATTATATCCATTAGTTTTATTTATGAAGAGTTAAAATACACACTCCCTGGAGCCAAGTCTGTGTTCAGCAGATAAAAATGTGTGTGTAACTTGCCACCAAGATTATGGAAAGGTGGAGGAGAATGTTTATCAATGTTGATAGGATTTTTTTCCTCCGGATGTATCTGCTAGGATAGAACATCTTCTACAGGATATAGCATACAAGAGATTAATTTTATGCTTAGTCTAATTGCTCAGGCATGCTCAGATGCTACCACGTTGGAAAGCACTAACTCACCAATCAAGCTGCATCCTTGAGGCCACCACAACCTGCTAGACAGCAGGCAGCTGAACAGCCACTCACTCACTCTTCTCCATCCCAGTGGGAGGGGGGAGAGAATCACCAAAAAAACCCAAAAAATAAAAGCACACTCACACAAAAAAAAAAAACCAACAAAAAAACCACCACAACCACACCTCACAACAAACAAAAAGGCCCAGTAGTGATGGAAACATCTCAGGCTACAGCTGTGCAACCCAGCTGGCCATTACAAACAGGTTTGCATCCTCCTGGTGACAAGTGCTGTCCTAACCTCATCAAATCAGGGGCAGCAACTCCCTGAAGGCTCCTCTCCATCTCCTCTGTACATGGCTTAACCGTGAGCAGGAGGGAGAACCCCAGCCCTGACAACAATAATAAACTAAAGGATTAACCCTTCTGTGATCAACACCTTGGGAACCTCTTCCTTAATTTTATAGGGAATCATAGAGGCTCATACCTAAACACTTGAGGTGTACATGCAGGTGTTTGCACTGTGCTGAAGACATAACATACTTAGCAGGATGTGAAAGAATATTAAAGATATGATGAATCAGATATACCTTGTGATTTCACAAGATCCAAGACTACTTAAATCAAAGTCAAAACACAGCCAACATTGGAGCACCAGAAATTAACTCAGCATCAGCTCTGGGTTCAGATGCACCAACACAGTTATCTAACCAAAGAGGGGTTTTCCCCAAAAGGCAGCCAGCAACAGCTCTGCACAGATTTTTGACTCTAGCCCTTGGCTAAAAAAAAGAAGAATTATGTACTCTCTCAAAGCCATCCACCAAACTGAGTCTCATGAAGGAAAATAAATATTGAGGACTGGGAGCTTTGCTGAAGCAGGGACTAATACCTGTCAGCTTGGACAAGCTTTAAACACCTCATGAAGCACCCAGCACCTTCAGATACAGATTTCTGCTTTAGAAAACTGAAAGTACTGGAGGCAAATAATATTAAATAAAACTGAAACAAACCCAAAAAATACTGCAGTTTCCAGTCACTAAACCAATGCATTTGTTAAATAGCCAGATAAGTTACACAAACAGAGAGACATATTGATGTGCTGATTTGTAAGGTAGGAAAAAATCTACCGTGTAGTGATTATACAGCTGGTTAATTTTAGGAAGAAACTTCATCTTTTTATTAAGAAAAAAGAATGCAATTATAACTTTGACATGAAACGATTTATCCCATACTTGGTATTTCCTTCTGTTTGTTGGTTTAATGCCTCAAAATTATTTATCTTATTATTCACCTCTATGCTTATGTTTGAAGAACATCTTTTTGTGCCTTCAAGCCATTTTACTCATTAGTTCTCTGGAGTTCATGTCCTATTTCATTATGTTTTAATCTTTACAGTTGTTAATTTGCATTTCATTTCCTGTTGTAGCAAAAAAAATTACTAACGAAAAAGTGATTGTAAATATTAATACAAGTCAACTGATAGTCATCCAAGAAAGCATTCTGCAGCAATAGCAATTACCTGTGTTTGAGGAAGAAAGCAGCAATTCAAGTAGCTACAGAGACAAAGCACTTCAAGTTGAGGGCAAGGCACCTTCTTAGAAGTGGAGGCTGGGCCACCACAGAACAGCACTTACAATTAGCAAAAACTTGCTGAAAAGAGAAGCTGCCCCGAGCAAAAACAAGATCTATTGGGTAATCAGGTGTCTAAAGCACATCAGAAGTTGAGCTACATATTCTCCATATTCTGCTAAGTGCAAGCAACTCCTTAACTAATACCATGACACTGACCTACAAAAATCTGGAAAACAGTAAACCAAGCAAAAAAAAATAAAATCCTACACCAGAAAAACCAACAAACCAGGTAGGTCCAGCTTCCCCCTCCACATACCTTTTCTTTCACCCCTGGCTCCTGGCATTACACCACAGAAACTTCAATTTTCACTTTGGGAGAGACACACTCAGCTCAGAACAAGAGAAATCCTTTCAACTCACTCAGTTCTAGACCATTGCTCTGCAGGCTTTGAGCTTTGCTGTTGCTTCCCCAGGCCAGTTCCTCACCATGCTGCTCTGCAGGCACAGCTCCAGCACCAGCAGGAACACACCTTCCCCATCCCCAGAAGTGCTGCCTTAGCACAGGTGGATCATATTGTTCTGACAGGGGATAGTTATCCTCGTTAGATAGATAACAGGCAGGATTGTAAACACACCTTGGTTTTAACAGAAGAAAGCACTTTGTGACTCCTAACGTGTCAGCTGGCCTGGCTCGATCATTAACCTCCTTCAGGTGTTGCAGAGGCGTTAGAAGGGAAGAGGGTAGCAGGAGCTGCTCATTGAAAAAGCTCCACAAAAGAGAAAATGAAAGCTCAGGGACTGCTGTTTGAACTTGCTTCTCGTAGCTCTGCTTGTTGGCCCCAGAGAAAGCCCCTGGTTGAGGAAGGGCTGACCTGCAGAGAAGCCCATAAACTGCATTTCCTGGCTTGGTTACTGCTCCACGTCCCCAGCACACGGAGGGGATCAGTGGAGAAACAGCCACATGGAGTGGTGACAGCAGGATTTTGAGTAGAGCCTTAGAAGAGCTTGGTCCAGGCTTTCAGCTTCCCAGTGTTTGCAAGAGGATTGCCTCTAATTCCTTACACTTGTGACTTTGTAAAATCTCCACCAACTTGCAGCAAATTGCCCATCTAAAGCCATTTCTCCGAGCAGCTCCTGTCCATCTGTCACAGCAACCTGCCCTCCCAGACAAGCTGCCTGCAGGCAAAGCATGACAGCTAGATGGACTTAATACTCATAAAAAATAAATGAGGCTCTTTTTTTGTTATTTTCCTCTCCAGTTTCTCAGCTTTTCTGTGTTTCCACAACTGTTTTGGTAGGGACTAGTACCCCCCACACTCACACAGGCCAGAGGAGCTCTGCAGCCACTGACCAGAGCTATGATCAGGACAAAAGGTCCCTGCTAAAACTCTGAGGATCTTACAGGATTTATCCTTGCAGGAATAGGAAACTATTTCACAGGGATTTCAACATCAAACTTAATTCTGTTAACTCTCCCTGCCCCCGTGACTGGGAGGAAAAGGGAGGGTGAAAGTGGGGAGGGAAGAAATCCTGCTGTCCTGCAAAGCTATGGAAAAAGACAGAACTAGTGTGCTCTGCCAGTGGTGCAATTCCCAAAGAACTGGGAAAAACAGGGTTGGCCCAACAGGGACAAGAGCAACCTCTCATCAGAAAAACCCATTATTTCTTTAAAAGAATAAAGATTGACAGCCACACAGTGAGAACTGCTGCTAATGAATTCAAATAAGGAGGCACCCAGGAATTAACTGGAATTTTGCAGCTGCAAATTTCCTGCTGAGCAAAGTCAGTCTCACATCTGCCAGCTTACTACAGAGAGTACTCCCTCCCTGCAAAGCAGGATCTGTACCCAGCACATCTTCCAGATGGTCTGGCTTCCCTCAGTGCTTTTCCAGTGCTACAGCCTGTCCCAAGGGCTGTCACCCAACTTCACTTCTACCAGCCTACTCATGGGACAGCCCATGTGCAGGAAGAGCCTCAGCAGATTTAATGAGTTTTCACATCTTTTAAAACAGATTATCTTCTTCATTCTGGAGAAACTGAACAAACTCTCCTCTTGCTAGACAAAGGGTAGAGCAGCCTCTTTACAGTCACTTGAGTTTTGCTGGGGTTTAGAGTGATGTAGCTGGAAGCAGGGAGGCTTTAGCTGACAAATAAAGTTTGGCAGAGCTGTCTCAGATTCTGCAGCAGCTGCTCTGATTCACATGTGAGAAAAATACACAAGAAAAAATGAATCAAAAAGGTAAAGGTATCAAACAAGATGAAACAAGAACTAAACAGAAACACCCATCCAAGGTTTAGGCAGCAAATCATCACATCTCTGGTTTATGACCTCTGATCTGCGTTAATTCTTCTTCTCCCCCTTCCCAATCTCATTCAAGAAAACCTGGCACAAGGGATGGTGCACTAGTGCCATGCACAGACACAACACTGAGCAGGAAACCAAGGCACCCTCTCTGACCAGCTTTAATGTTAAGAGAATGCACAATATCCATCTTGATCACACTCCTTTTTTCTTTCTTCCTGCCTTTCTCTCTTTTTCCCTCCTTATTCAGTCTATTTCCATAGGTCCTGAAAACCCTGGAAACAGTGTGGGTTGTTAAGCTGCTGACAGCAGTCCCAATCCTTCTTACCCCCATCCTTCCTTTGTTTCCTACTGGACTCAAACTCATCCCTGACTGGCTGTTGTCACTTTCTTCTTGTTGACTGCAGGCTCTCCAAGACAATTTTCCTGACCTTTTATTGGGCTTAGTGAAGTCCTGGATCATGACTAAGGCTTTAAACGCTGAGGGACTCTCAACTAGAACAGATTTCTGCAGTCATAACTTCAGTCACAAAAAGCACCTATTTTGTAATCACCACGAAATTCTCCTTTTTCGGTCCTCGCTGCCGTGATACTCTCAATAGTGCAGAATTATAGCTCAGAAGTGGTTTTCTCTGCTTAGGGTAAATCTCTAAGTGATGCAGAAAGTTGAATTCCCTTGGAACATCTTCCCTGTAAGCTGGTGGAATGATGACCACGATCCTCAGCAGATGGTGTGGTCACTGAGGTTGGTAGGAAGCAGCTGCAGCCCCGCCCCATCAATAACAGCCAAGCACATGGCTTGACTTTGGCTCCTGAAAGAATCATTAGTAATGATCCATCAAAAAGTTTTTTGATGAGTGAATGATAAAAGTAAACAGGACATGGCAATAATCAGACTTTATTTATAGCCAGGTAAAACACTGCTGTTGTCAATTTTACAAAGTGACTTTGAAGGAACTTTCTAAAGGGGATATTGAGAATGTTTCCCCCCCACACCTGCAAACAACCATAACCATTATTGATAGCATTTCTAGAATGGCAGGTACAGAGAAACAGAGACTGTTATTTTGTGTCAAAATTGGTTTATGGTGCCATAATTTTCCCTTGTTTAAGGCAGCACCACTCATTCACAACATTAAACAACGTGATTTATAGACTTTAGCAGAGCTTACTACATTTAAATGTTTTAGGCATTTCATTTTTACAACATACCTTGTTCCAATATAATCAATGTGCTTTTTTCTCGGGCTCTGATAGGAATGCAGTTTGTGTTTTATAGCAAAATCAATATAAGAATTAATGGGTGACGAACAAAGTAAATTGTAAAAAGTGCAGCGAGGTTGTGAGATCTCTTTGGCTGTATTGATTCCATTAGCATGAGCTTGCCCAGTTGTGCACAGTTTCATATTTGATAAGCAAGCAGCAGACCTCATATTCTGTGGAAGACAAAATGGGCGAAGTTCAGCCGTGGAATAACTGTGCCAAAGTCATTGAGGTTAAAGCAAGAATGGAGACGAGCCAAGGTGGCTGCTGAAACACAATGAACTTCAGAGGCAGCAGCCGTAAACATCAGATGGTCACAAACGGTGCCACTGACTTTTATTAAAGGCTGTGATACTTGAGAGATGACATTCTTGGCTGGTTTATGCTGCTGTGTTGTATGTCTTTTAATTAATTCCAAAAAAATGATGAGATGAGAATGCTACTCCAAGGTTTTTTTGCTAGTAGATGAAAAGCAACATTTTTTTTAAATGCATGCAACCTAGATTTCTTGGTAAAGACAAGCAGGGAGGAGCTGCAGCAAGACACAAGCAGTGTAACCTGGAACAGATTTTTTCTTTCCTTTGACGTCTTTTCACTTCTGAATTTCACTCTTGACAGGGGTACATGTACTAGGGATTGGAAAGGCCTCCCTTGAAATATCTCTGGAGTCTATCTCCCCACTAGGAACTCAGAGCAAAGCTCATTCCATGCTCTCCAGGGGACAGAAAGCATCCCAGCACCTTTATCTGCTGTCCCACGAGCAGACCAGCAGCACCCATGGCATAGGTGATGGGTTCCCAGCCCCATCCCTCCCCTGGGTCCTGCTTTCCCTCTGCTCTCCATCACCAGCAGCCCAGGCATGCTCCTACCAGGGCTTCCACCTCTGTGAAACACAGCCTGGCCTGCAGCTCTCACACACTCAGCCTTGTGCAAAACTAACAGAGTGGGACCAGACATCTTTCCAAGTGCCCAGTTGTCCTGGTTTCAGCTGGAGGAAAATTACTTCAGTCCCAGCCAAAACCAGGACACCAGTTAACTCTGATTATTACTTCACAGTCCAACTCATATTTCTGTTTCACAATCTGTATCAACAAATTGCAGTGATGCCCTTCCACCCTGAAAAGCATCTATGATCATTCTTATTCCAAATAACAGATTAGATGCATCTGTTCATGTTGCTACATTACGTTTCAAAGCTGTGACCAAACAAAGCAATTACTGTTCAAATCAGACTCTGGATACCTTCCATAACCAACAGTAAAGCATTCTGGGGTGCTGTAGCATCTGTTTCTATTCTCATCTTCTCCCTTTCCTTTGGGAATCTCCTTTTCATTTCCATAAACATCAACAGGTTTTAATAGAGCCCAGCAAACAGGTCCAAGAATGGTAGACATGACAAACATTTTCTGCAAGAATATTATCCTCCAAATGTTCAAAATCATCCTTACATGGCAAATTTTGTCCCCTCTCTGTTGTAAAAGTCTGCTCTTCGGGATGTACTTGGAGCAAAATAATTTAATTATATTCTATTTCAAAACACGTTGTTGATACAGACACAAAGTGTCAGTAATTAGATAATTTCACAGTGCACATTCCATTGTCACTGTCATACCTAGTGACTGTTCATTTGCAGAGTCCTTCTAGCATTGCAGCTACCCCAGTATTAAACATAATAATAGATGGTGTGATTGGAAAGGTTCACCCATTGCTCTCATATTTAAAGTAGTGAGCACTCCTACTCAAACACGGAGATTTAGATGGCAAGGAATAAAATTCTGGCCTTAATGGAATTGGTAGTGAAATACTCACTGGCTTCCCAGGGCTTAATATAATCAGTTCCTTGCAAGTAAATATGATTGGTAACATAAATTAAATATTAAATAAACAATTATTATGAGCTCTATGCTGACTTTGAGTGTCAAGAAGGCTAGTGTAGGAAGACCCTGTTTATTCACTCATGGACCCCTTAACCCAATAAAAAGAATGTTCTACACACTCCAAATCTGCATAAGAGCCCCTATTGAAAAGCTTAAACCAACACCCTCAGGTCTCTGTGAGTCTTGGCCATCCACACATGCCTGGAGATGGGGATAAGATCCCTCAGCAGGGGATGGGAGCAGAAATCCTCAACCACATGCACTTCACCTTCCACCAATCTGGCACTGGCAGGGAAAGGGCAAACCCTGGCACTGGTGTGGGAAGGTGCTGATACCCCAGCACAGCCTGCTGCTAAGGGGGGCAGAGGGGCTGGCAAGGGGGTCCCATTCCCTCTTCTTGCTCCTGAGCTTCCCACCTGCTGCAGTGCTAAAGTCACTGAGATTTTATGTTGTTGTGCCATGAACTTCCTCTGGGCCATTTCTGGAGCAGAGCACAGAAAAGTCTGCAGCACTTTCTAATTTAACAGAAGTAGCATTTTTTAAATACTTCATTTTCTGGTTTACTTTTTTTAAGAGAGCAAGATATGCAGATAATAGATTTTTTTTATTATTATGCTATTAAAATATTATATATATATATTAATATATATTTATATATAAAAATATATAATATATATTTTTATATATAATCTGACATTGCAAATTAACCATCTGCATTTTTGCCATACCTGATTTTGGTTCCTTTTCAAGCTGTTGATTTTAAATACACAGAGCACTGCTTAAGCCACACACAACCAAGCACAGTGATTACCAATCTCGTGCATAGGATCTTACAATTCTAATGTTATTCAACAAGACATGGACTAAATTTAGGCTCACTTAGTGAGGCTGCTTTGAGGAAGCAGCAGCTGAAGTATCTGTCAGGATGTGGTGATCTCAGCCCCAGCAGCTGGAGCTTTCAAAGCAAAGCACAAGCATCATTATGGGCTGGATATTAGAGATGGTTTACTTTCAACAGCCTTAGCTTAGCAATGTGTTGGGTAAATAGAATTATCTATTTTTTTTTTAAAGGCCCTGTTCTATTACTGAAGCTGTGCACTACATCTGGAAATTAGAGGGAGATCCATAAAAAGCTTTAGCTTGAGTCCACTTACTTACCCTAATGGAGCAGCAGCCAAGGCCTTTATCTGAAATAGAGTGCTCCAAGAAATGTGTTACTGTTTATTAAGAGTGAGGTGCCTTTCATGACCACAAAGAAACACAAGCAAGGAAAACACATTCCATTTTCAGACACAATTCTTCAAAATGCATTGGGAGATGTTTATGCCCTACCTGCCAAGATTTATCCTTTTGATTTTAACTTTGGCATTCCTCTGAGCAACAGAGCAAATTTGCTTATATTTCTGGTCAGCAAAATAATCTAGTGCCAGGGTCTAGTGTCCTGGGGGATAGAGTCTCAACCCCTTAATCCAGGGGCAACCACTCTCCCAACACAACCTCAGCATCACAACAGGTTCAGAAACGCCCTTGCATTTTCAGTGGCTTCTGGTTTTGTTTTGGTTTGCTGCATTTGCTGCAGCCAGCCCCTTCCAGATGCCAGCTAAGAACCTACACATCAGAAAAAATACATAATTGCCGAATTCACCCTGATTTTACCTGAGCCAGATTTTCCTTCACTTCTTATTGGTGCAGCACTTTCAGAGATTTAATATCTCTGAGCCTTCAGCTTGTGATCAAATTCAGGTGAGGCTGGTCAAGGGATTCAAAAGGGCTTGGGCAGGAGGGGAAGCAGGAAGGTACAAAACACACTCTCATAACTCTCATTTGCATTAAAAAAATAGGCCTGCAAGGGAAAAGGAATCAAAATATAAAATAAACAAAGGAAGGTTACAATAACAGCTATCTGAATATGCAGGATGTCTCTGCAGCCTCTTTTTCCCTTAAAGTGAGTAAAGAAACTGTCAGATAATGGCCAAATAAATCAGTCAGTATTATCAGCCACAGCTGCTGCCCGTGCCTCTGAAGTGCAGCATAAGCTCTGCTCCAAGACTTAGGAAGCACTCCAAAATTCAGATCGTTCTCCACGAGGCATGCTGAGATCTGGATATCATATTTCACTTTTTAATTAAAATATATTTTTCACTCTCTATCTACATAAGGAAAAACAACATAAAAGTAATTGAGACTTCACATGTCAAATCATGATAGCTTTTATTATTCAGTGGCATGCCAAATAAGTACTTATAGCAAGATTCACCATCAAAAAGCAGGCAACCTCCTTTCCAAGGATGACGGAATCAGGCTTAGATAAAACAGGAACCAGCTCATGCTCAGAATGAATCCTTATGTCAGGCTGCTGCACCTTTGCAAAGTCCTTCATCTCTCTAAAACCTGCCATGCTTTGTTATAATGTATGGGAAAATGCAACAGCTTCTCCAGGCATTTCACAAAAATTACCAAAGCAGACAGTATTCAGAAATTAATGCCTTTAGTACCAATGAGCTGGACTAAGTCATCTATTGCAGGCTGTAATTTCAAGGTCTCATTTATCCTTCCTGGGTATCAAGTATTTTGTTGCAGTCTTTTTGTGGAAAGCTTTTATTTCTGGGGCTTTTCTGCCACAAATACACCATTAAAAAGAAAAGCATAAAAAGGAAAGAAAATAATTTCCTGCTCTTGGAAGGCCCTGCAGGCCAGAAGAGATGTGAAACCACAGAACAGTTTGAGAGAGCTGGGGGTGCTCAGCCTGCAGAAGTGAAGGCTCCAGGGAGACCTGAGGGCTCCTTCAGTGCCTAAACATGCTCCAAGAAAGATGGAGAGGGACTTTGCACAGGGGTCTGGAGTGACAGGGCAAGGGACAATGGCTTCACACTGACAAAGGGCAGGGCTGGATTGGGTGTTAGAAAGAATTTCTTCACTGTGAGGCCCTGGCACAGGTTGTCCAGAAAAGCTGGATGCCTCATCCCTGGAAGGCCAGGTTGGATGGAGCTCTGAGCAATCTGGTCTAGAAGAAGGTGTCCCTGTCCTTGGCAGAGGTGGAGCTGGACGAGATGATCTTTCAGGTCCCCTCCAACCCAAACCATTCTGTGGTGCTCCCATGACAACATGCCACCAGTGATTCAGAGCTGGGAGGGTCTGCCAGCACAGGGGCTGCTCCTGCAGCACACGAGGGCTGTGCTCCTCTCAGGGATGGATTTCACAGGGCTCTAGCCCGAAAACAAGCTTACATTTATACACACAGACATGAACAACATTAAAAATGAACTTTCAACATGTGTTCATTCTTACGAGGATTTTTGACACTCTCTCTAGTGCTGGGGTGGGGACTCCACTGCCCTAGGACAGTGATTTCTTCTAAACCAGTAAATGCAAAACTTACTATAATTTAAAATGCACCTGCCTCTGCCATGATGCCTTGTCAACTGCAGAAGTAATTTTGCAATTTATGCTATGCAAACTTAGAAAATATGGGACTGAATGGTGCAGAAATAATGATTAGTGCAGTAAGATTTTGAAGAAACCCGAGATCACTGTTGAGGAATGCTGAATCTGCCCATTACCTCAGCTTAATGGAGTGCTTTCAAGTCTAAACAATTGATTTTCTGGAGATTTTCCACAGCTTCCTGAAGATCAGAGCACAATCACAAACTACCAACACCAACCCAATTTTCTCTCTGCAACAGCTTTTCAATTAGTCTAGGTAGAGTAAGTGTAGAAAATACAGCACTAATATCAATCTATATACCTTTACAAAAATTCCCAAAAGCAAATAACTGGTGTCAAGGTTGGATAAATCATAAAGGAGAGTTATTGTACTGGATCTAAGACATTAGAAACCTTTTCAATTACTGCCTTATTATTTTCATTTGTTAGTTCCACCTCATTTTGGATATATTCTTTTATTTCACCATTAAATCTGTTTAGTTCAGAGCCATGATCAGACCACATTTAAGGTCTGTGGGTAGCCAAGACATCAGACACAAAAGAAAAGTGATTAGAAACCCCACACTTAGAATGCTCTGTCTCATATCTTCTGAAAGGTTGTTACCATAAATGCAAAACCAATGTGGCCTGACACTGGTAAAAGTTGGAAGAGTAGGAGACATAAAATGCATGACTTATTTTTTACATTAGGTAGCAAACTGAGTTCTTCTTTAACCACTTAATTACCTTTGCCTGTCAGGAAAAAACATTGCTATGAAAATTAGTATTATCTTTATTATGGATGTGTCCCTGAAGATGTTGATGCACTGACATATCTCCATGTACGAGGCCTGCAAGCAATGAAATAATTCCACCTTGTGAGCAGATGCAGGTTTTGCACTATCACCAAGGATTTATTACATAGTTTAATGGTCATTACTCAGCATCATCTGCTCTTTTTCTATATTCTCTATCAGCACACCCATTTTCCTCTTTCAGCCTTATTATCTTATGTATATGAACAAAGAATATGCGATGGGTAGTGGGAATACAAACCAGACCTAACTGGCCGCAGGTAAGTCAAGCTCAGCTTCCCTGACTCAGGTAGAGCAGACTCAGCATAATGTGTATTGGGTACACGACAATGTTAGCCCTGTGCCCAAGGGAAGGACAACCTGATACCCAAAACAAGCAGGATCTGCCTTCTCTTACCAATTTGTGGGTACTTTCAGACACCTACATGCTATTTGCAGCACCTCAGTTCTGCCCTCAGTGAACAAGGACATTCAAAGAATCAATGGTTTGAGTTGGAAGGGACCCTAGAGACCAGCTTGTCCCACCCCCTCCTCCACCAAGGGCAGGACACCTTCCTCCAGACCATCCAAATCCCATCCAGCCTGCCCTTGGACACTTCCAGGGATGGGGCAGCCACAGCTGCTCTGGGCACCCTGTGCCAGGGCCTCACCACCCTTACAGGGAAGAATTTCTTCCTCAGATTCAATTTAAGTCTTCCCTCTTTCAGCTGTGCAGCTCTCTCCTTTCCTGGAGGCTCCATACTCCAGAGCTGACACTGCTAGGCAGGAGTAGGAGGTGGGAAAAAAATTATAATTTCCTTATTGCTGCTGAGACTGCAGGTACCTCTGTGAGAGTTGAGTATGGCACGCAGGATATCTGCCCCAAACAGGTTGTTTGCTCCAGCACCAAGACAAAGAAATGGTCAGAACCATCTCTGGTACCATCTGCTGCCGTGCTACACAGAATAAATCATTCACATTTCAGAGGAGCAGAATATGTATCACAGTACACACACATTATTTCCTCTTTCAATACTAGTTTTTCCAGCATCCTCCTCCATCTAAACACTCTGCAATTATTTCTGAGATTTGTTGCATTCTTGCAACAAATGCATTCTAAGATTCTATATTTGTTGCATTTTTCTGTAAATTTCCAGCCCCTACTCCAACTGGACTGTAATTTTTCCTTTGCATAGATCACAAGTACAAAGATTCAGATGGACTTTATAAAAAATTTTTGAGGTTTACGGCACCAGAAATAAACACTCATTGTGAATTCTCTACTATATCACCAGGAGAGATAAAATACAGAGAAGAGCTGCTGGACAGAGATCCCTCCACTCTCCCAAGAGCATGGGAGACCTTACTCTGCTTTTCAGGCTCAGGTTCTCCAAGTCCTGACCCAGGCCCTTCCTGCACTCCCTAAATGCATCTTAAATTCCACTTTAAATCCCACATGGAGCAGCAGCAGCCCTCCAGTGGTACGACCTAAAAGCCCTCACATTACCCTTCCTCTAAAGAATACATGGCTGGGAACAGGACACCTTTTCCTTTTGCAATCCACGTGAATTCTTGAACCAGATGCTGCTGTGGAAAGGCAAATGCAACCTCAGTTCCCTATGGTGGCATTCCTCTATTGCTTTTAGGATCCCTGTGACCTCCAAGTTTGGTTCTTAGCTACACCAGCTGCTGGTGCTCCTATGAGCTGGTTGTTTCCTTGGCTCTGCCAGGCATCCTCCCCTCCAAAGCCTCCAGCTGAAGTTCAGCCTGTGACAGCAAGTTCTCACACGGTGACCTGGGTCACTTTTGAGCCTATTGCATTAGAACTGAAATAAAAAAGGAAAAAAACAGAGATAATCTGGAATAAAAGCACAAGTAAATGATGTGTGAAAACTAAATTGCCGTATCACAGCTTAGTGCCCAGCCCAGATCTGGGTATTATGGCACTTATGATACAACAAGCCATTGACTCATCAGCAGCATGACAGTTAACTGCTCTGCTGACAAGCATAAATCTATTCCACCACTATTTTGTATTATTAATTAGGAGAGGGGGGAGCAGTATTTGTAGCAGATACTGGTGGCTCATCTACTGCCTAATGTGATAGGTTTTATTTGTCTTGAAAAATCATCTATTTAAATTGTGCATCAAGGTCATAACACATGGGTAGTTTCACTCACCGTGGCATTTTGATGGTGGCTGTGCTAGGTGGGAGCTCATATGCCATATCATTATTTCCCACACATCAGCTGGAGAGGCAAATAAACTTTTGATTCATAATGGGAACACAATGGAAGCAAGCTGAAAGCCTGCCTCCAACAGCTTCAGTTAAAGGCATTAGGAGTTCAGGTACAAGCCTGCAGAAGGATAACAAGATAAATCTACTCACACTCTACAGAAATATCTATCACTATTCCCCAATACTGCTACCCGTGTATGGATCTGATCAATATTCAGTATCACCTCCACTTTACCCAGAGGCTGTGCAATATGCTAAATTAGCTTTTTCTATTACCATATCAAAGGTATGCTTGAAATTGAACATCACTGTAATTTAACTGAAATTACAGGCAGACCAGGTCTGTCTTGATCAGTTTGCAAAGCCCTCTACATTAATCATATTAAAGACACTGCAGATGAACAAATCAGCAATGCAGGCAGAAAACTGGCTGCCTTGAAGAAAGTCCTCAAATGCCCCTGACACTGGGGACACAGGGAGGCCTGCATGTCCCTGCAGATGTCTGTGGGCCATGCCAGCACCATGGGGACCATGCTGGTCCCATTCCCAGTGTCCCAGCAGTGTTCCACCATCACACATTGCCCATCACCAAACCCTCACCCCAATGCCAGAGGCTGGTCCCAGGCACACTCACTGGGGTGTACTGGCCCAATCTGCAAACACCATCATTTCCCCCAGCTTCAGCAATCCATTTCCCAGTGCCTGCCCACAGCTGAAGGTGGTGGCACTGTGCAGGTGGCTTCAGCCATGCAGAGGGACTGGCTGGCTCAGACCTCACACTGGTGTCCCCAGCACAGGGGTGTGGGCAGCTGCCAGAGCAAGGACAGGAGATTCCCTGCAGCCAGTGAGCTGGAGCAGCACCCACCCCTGAAGGATGAGACAGACACATCCAGTGCCCTTCCTGACCACAACAGGTGTTTGGCTCCTGGTCCATTTCCAAGAACAGGAGCCTTTGTCTTCTTCAACCTTTGCTTCTCACCTCTTGCTTGGCTTCAGATATTTAATTTTTGGTAGAATTTTCTTTTTTCTTTCAGTGACTTTCTTATGCTCGGGACCTCTCTGATTTTGACAATCTTCAAATTATCTCCTTAAAATAAACCTGACAATCAGCAATATATAAATTATAATTTTCTTCTCCACATGCTTCGACTATTATCCTAATCAAGCAATCATGTCACTTCACTTATAGCCCCCAATTATCCAAGTCATGCCCTGTTTGTATTATATCATCCTTATCTGATGGCACACCAAGCCATTTGCAAATCCTCAGGGCCAATGCAATCCTGAGCCCTTAAAGATTTTCCTGTTCTTTTGTGCTGCAAGAGCTGATTTCTATGTAGAGCAATGACTATTAGATGACATCCAGACGATGAGAGGGCTTTCTTTACACATTCACCTTTTTATTTCACCTGTTAAACAAGATCTAACAGAAAGAAAGCATCACTCTGCTAAATACGAGTGGCCCAGGGTGCCACTTAATCTTTAAAAGGAAACTCTAGAATCAAATGTCCTTGCTGGGATTACTTGCACAAGTAAAGCTGGCAACAGTCACGTGTTCCTGGAGACATTTTAAAAGCAAAAATTCTCTATGGGATGGCCATACACTTGCCTGGGACATGATCCTCCAGCTCCTCAGTCCCCCTTCTCTTCATGGTCCACAGCTTATCAAATTGTCCATGGGGTGGAGATGCATTTTCCTGGGACTCGGTCCTCAGCTCCTCCAGCTGAGCTCTCCAGTACCCTGAGCACCAGCAACAGAACACCTGATCAGTGAAACACAGCCTCCTGATTCTGCAGCCACAGCTGACCACTCAGACCTGTAACTTTCCCACAATCTCTGCACCGGGAGAAAATTTCTAGCATGGAAACACTCCATTTGTATGCTTGGAGCCAGCCCACCTGCTCACCCAGCACCAGCCTCCCCCCATGCATTATTAATGAGCAGTATCACTCTCCAGTTTTAGTCAGCTAATTTGTTCTCACAGTCATGATTCCAAATATCACACAAGTAATTCATCAAGTTATTTTAACTGTAGTTAGATAAGCCCGTTAGCCATCATAAATTTAAATAAATTATCCTTTTCTCACACATGGAGGTGCAAGAGGCAGAGCACCTTGGCAGGTGAGATAAACCCCTCTGCATTTTTGGTGTCATGTACAGTACTGGGTGGAAATCTGTGTGGAAGTGTGCCCCAAAGAGCCTCTCTCTGCTCTGCAGCAGGGAACAGGGGAGCCAGCCCTGGCCACTAGCCCTGGGTCACCACGAGCACCTCAGATGGGAGGTCTCAGCCACGAGATCTCAGTGTCACAAATTTCCAGAACTGAATGATGAACACACCCCAAAAAGGTGAGTCTTTGCTTACTCCTACCCTCACGAGCTCTTGGTTTTCACTCAGACACCTTATTTCATTTACTGAAGCCAAGCACCCTCTTCCCTCACTTGCTCCACTCCTTTGAAAGCATGATTTTACAGCAATTCAAGATTTCAGGTATACATCATCCCTTAGGCTTTGCATTGCAGGATCCCATTCAGTGCTTTGAAAGACTTTCTTTCTCCCCTATCTTTGTGGACCAAGGTGTATCAACACCAGAGCCCTGGGACTACAAAAGAAGAGGCACAGCCAGGCAGTATCTGTCACTGTCACCTCTTGCTTTGATCATGGGGCTCGCTTTGCTCTAGGGAAGAGGAGAGCTCCATGTGACCCCAAATTCCTCTGAGGCTTAGCCTCCCCCAGAAACCAACAGAAGAGGGTGAGACACTTCAAAAAATCCCAGTGTGAGTAGCTGTTGTAAGCACTGATATTCATGCAGGTAACCTCAGGCAGTGACATTTCACAGATGTAAATCATTCCTGACTTTGAACACGCCGCGTGAGGAGCGCCCTGTGCTGCCACACGGTCCTGTGAGGGGTTGTCACGACAAGTTAGCAACTGATTTTTGCAGAAAAGCCACAAAGGTGTTGTGTTTATTGCAGCAGGATGATGGCAAACCACTGTACATAATATAAAGGGAATCTAATTTTAGTAGGTGGAGAAATGAAATTACACTAGTCTTAGTTTAAATTGCTGGGATGAGGTTTTTTCCAAGGATTTTAGATAAAGGTGCAGGAAATCAACAGAGCTGCCTGAGGTTTATAACTAAAAACAGGAGGAAACATTACAAAGAATATCAGACTTTGGGGTTTCTGGGACTAAGGCACCCACTGTCTGTTAGGGGTTAGGGTCAGGTATTGAGAGGTACAGGTAGATTATTAACATCTGCCTACAGTGAGACTCTTTTAGCATTTGATAGCCATCACCATGGAAGAGTCAACACAGCCTGCAGTGGAGTCACTCAGGCAGTTTTTAAAATCCTTGCCTCTGCAAGGAAGCTACTACCTATGTGGGAAAGGTGTTTTATTTCTTAATATCACAGATCTTAACAAACAGTTTTAAATTAAATTCACACAGGTACAGAAGGAGCCTACTTCCAAATATTGCTTAGGAAGCATGGAGAATAAAAAGGTTCTTTTCAATCTAATTGTCCAATTCATTAAAAAAAAAAAAAAAGGCAACAAAACGTATGAAATCTCTGTGAAAGGGAATTAGCCTGTGGGTTTGGGTTATTCTCATTTCTGAAGCAAACAGAATGTTGGCTTGCTCATGTCTGTGGGCTACCCAGACAGATTTCAATAATCTGAAGTATCAGGGACCTCTTCCTTCCTGTTCATTATTACACAACACAGGCTGCAGATATGCAGCCACATCAATCATGGAGTGATGTTCTTTAGCACATCTCCTCAGGAGGACACTGAGGGACCAGCACGGGCATTGATAAGGTCACCCTGTTGTCTTGGCTGGAGCCTCAAGTGCCAAAGAGGGAGAGAACAGTCCTGGTGTTGGGTGATCTCAGACAGAGCCACCACCACACTTAATCTGGGTTGGAAAAATACCTACACCTCCCTAAAAATGGGAAATGTCCGGGGACTGACTCAGCCACAATCACCCTGCAGACAGAGCAGCACACAGGTGCTTACAGGTGCTTTCTAATCCCTTCTGGTAACTCTCATTTTCCCAGACCATTATTTTTGCCAGTCTTCAAAGGTCTTTTTCCTGTCCCTCTTTCTTGTCACCTTCCAGGTCCTGCTTTTGCCATTCCCTTCTCACTCAGGCCTGTCCTTCCCCAAACTTTCCTGCTTAATCTCCTGGCCTTTCTCATCCATAACTTTCTGTCCCAAGATACTTCAGGTCCATCTGCCCCAGGAGAGCTGAGAAATAGGACACAATTTTTGACCGTGTCCTCCATTTCAGCCCCCCTTTTATCCTTCCACCTGTACCAATCTCTACTAACAAGTGTGTTTAATATTGCTTCCCTCTCCTTAGGTACTGGATCCAAAGCTTTCCTTTCATTCCCACAGTGCTGGAGGCACCCAGAGGTGCTAGGAACTCTGTCAGCAAAACCCATAGCATCATAAAGACAGAAATGGGGGTGAGAAGTCCAAAACAGGGTGCCTGTGTCCTCACACAGCAATTAGCAGGTGGAAGCAGGGGCTAAGGTCTTACCCCCACCCTGGGACAGACTCACTGCTCAGCAAGAGCCCCCCAGATCTAAAACTAATGGCAGACCACACCAGACTATCACAAGACTCAGTTAATAAATATTAGTGAAATGCAGAGATCCCTGGATGAAAACTGGAGTGGAGCTGTAGACTGCCACGTTTCATTAATTTCTTATTATCTTATAAGGGCTCCACTGGAGCCCAGAGGACTGCATGAATAGTGCATGAATCTGAAGAGTTTTGCTGTCATCCTCACCTTCAGCTTGAAAATGTGGCTTGTGGGAACCCAGACCTGAAGGATGCCTTGGCTGAGGACAGAAAACATGCTCAGGAGCTGATCCTGGTTGAGAGAGGGCTGGGCTCTTTTGAAGTTCAGCAGAATGTAAATAAAACACATTTAATTAAGGGGGAACCTTTCCTGAAGTTGGAGTGAGCATGCTGGAGTGGTGCAGGAAAGTGTTGGACTGTGCAGGTAAAGCAGGAATGGTCATGGGCAAGTTTGAGGCAGCAGGAGAGGAAGAATGGTGGTTTTTAGAAGACCACAGAATCATAGAATCATTAAGGTTGGAAAAGACCCTCCAGAGGACACTCCAGTAGTCAGCAGAGCAGCCTCACTCAGCACCTCCAACCACCCCAGCTCCCATAAAAGATTTCTTCTGTCTTCTCACTGAGAAAGACAAGCTCCCAGCTACCACAGGAAAACACTAAGGTTGGGATTTGCCTCTTCCAGGAAATCTGCTCTGCCTCCAGATCACACAGGATCTGGTAGGAAAGCAGCACTGCCACAACTGGCAATGCATCTCACTGAGCACATAAGTCATCTCTTACTGTGTTACAGAGGCTTCCCAACTACTCCTCTGATCAGCACAAGGTAACTCTCTTCCATTTATAACCATTTTACCATGTTATTTTAAAGGAAAATTATCTCTCTCATTTAGCTCAGCAGTCTGAAAGTTCATTTGGCTGAAACATGGGAACATCTCTCACCAGGAGAGATAGCAGCAACCAAGTTCTGAAAACAGCATTTTAAATCACCACTGGCATTTATTTTCTATGTATAACAGCACTGGTATCAGTTAATCTCCTTAAAACCACAGTGCTACTGCAACATTCACATGGAGAGTGTGAGGAGACAGCCAATAACTCTCACTCTCCCACCAAATCCAGCACAGCTCTGGTACCCAAACCCACACCCACACACGTTCTGTACTCTGTGTGTTTACAGCTGAAGCCCAACTACCTGGAGAGTGCTGGGCTCCAGCTGACCCAAGCAGGAATGCTGGGCAGTGTGAAAAATGCCAAGTTACAGATCCTGGCTCTGGCTGTTCTTGGCACTGTATATTTTCTGACCTGTAGTTCTAAAACTTACTTTATTTCTAAATATAATCTGATTCTTACCCCTTTCTGTTCTCCATCAGTGATCTCAGAATCATGGGAACATAGAATCATAGAATGGTTTCAGTTGGAAGGGACCTTAAGGACCATCTCGTTCCAACCCCCTGCCATGGGCAGGAACACCTTCCACTAGCCCAGGTTGCTCCAAGCCCCATCCAGCCTGGCCTTGAACATTTCCAGGGATGGGACATCCTCAGCTTCTCTGTGCAGCCTGTGCCAACACCCTCAGGCACAGTGAAGATCCCCTCCCCAATACACAGTCTGACCCTGCCCTCGGTCAGCTCAAAGCCTTTCCCTTCCATGGAGCTGCTGGGCTGCACAGCCCACAGCTCATTCCCAGCTGCTTCCTGCTCAAACACACAGCAGGAGAGGAAGGCAAACACCAGCCACACAGACTCAGGGTCTGGGGGTATTTTTGAGGTGCTGGTGGCACTGGGTGGCACATGGTGGCACTGACAGCTCAGTTTGAGGCTTGGAGCAGGATCTGGGCACAAGGGTACAGCTGGAGGAGCAGGAGGTGTTGCCTCCTCGACAGACACCAATATAGCTCTCTTTGTGTGCATTGTGATAATTCCAGGCAGAAATGCCTGTGTATCCTGCTACACAGAGCCCTTTCAGATGTTAATGACTCAAGCATTACAGGGCTGGTCTTGGTTAAAAGTCTTTTGATATTGCCTTCCCTCATTTCATTGCCTGCTCCTGTTCAGCACTCGGTTTTGTTTTGGCCCCTTATTTCAGGACAAAGCTTTTGCACTTTAATAAATACAGAGGCTCCTCAGACTGCTGCAATCCATGAAATACAGACATTGATGAACTTCATATTGGTGACAAGGATAAACCTTTCATTTTTCTACATGACCAGGGGATCTTACAACCCTAAAAGATCTGCTGGGTGTCGGCAGCGCAGGGCCAACAGCACACAGCAGAGCTACTTCTGTTCCAGCTGGCAGAGAGCACTAAACCCAAAAGAAAGCATCCCCTGATGGCACTCACCAGCCTGGCTCTGATGCCAGGCAGAGCCCTGAGCCCACCCCAGTGGCTTTGCAGTGACTTTGGCAGTTGGCACAGTTTGCTTTCCCAGCTGACATTGAAATAACTTTGCAGCAAGCAACCACAGACACCCTGTGCTCCATTTACCTCCCCCGAAACAGAAAGACTGTGCAAAGCACTTTTCTCCATCCAAACATATCACGGGGATGCAGTAAGCATCTTTGCTTCCTAATTGAAATCATACATCACTTACTTAAGTGATACTAAATCAGACGCAAACATCCCTGGCAATTCAAGCATTAACAACCAGCTCCCTGCTCCAAAGACAACAGGTCCTCTGACAACATAATCCTCACAGCTTCCCACAGAGCCAGCCCCTACTCTGCTCTGCCAAACTGTCCCCATGCTGCTGCTGTGCACATCGATCCCACAGAGGAGTCTTTCCCTCAGAGGTCATGCATTTTAATTTCAGGTGCCAGGAGAAGGCTGCAGCTGAGCTGTGCCTCCTGTGGGACAAGCAAAATGGGGCAATGGCACATCCCTTACTACTCATCCCAGGAGCTGGGGGCTGCAAGACATTCTCCTGTCAGTCCCAGGGCAGAGCAGGCTGAGGCCACCCCAGCCACTCTTTGGTAGAAGCAAACCACAGCCTGCCCCAGCAACCTCTCACAGGGGGGACAGAGCCATCCCAACCCCCTGTCCTCTGCAAGTCCCAGTCCCACAAGCCATTGAATCACAGAATGGTTTAGATTGGCACTTTAGAGCTTATCTAGTTCCAACCACCCTGCCATGGGCAGGGACACTTTCCATTAGACCAGGTCACATCACTGTAAGGCAACTTTGCCTTGTGGGAGCCACACAAGAGATTTTTATCCAGGCTGTTCTGACCCACAGCCCTTAGAAACTGACTTTGCTTCATTTTTTTTAAAACACCAAGAAAGATTTTATAATGGATTTATAACTTCACTTGTTGTGAAAGTACTCTTTTGTGAGAAGCAGAAACAAGTTCTAATTCACCTTTTAATGTGCAGCTTTTGTGCACCTCATGGGTATCTCCTTTAATGATTTTCCCTCAATTCTGCTTCTGACAGGTCATATTGTATCATACAGAACACACAGAATACAGATCATACAGAATATAAACCATATAAAATCATAGAATGGTTTGGATTGGAAGGGACCTTAGAGATCACCCAGTTCCAGCCCACCTGCCATGGACAGCGAGGACACTCACTAGATCAATTTCTCAGGCTCCCATCCAAAGCTCCATAGCTTTAAACATGAAGGAAACATCATCTCTCTCTCACAAGATGATTTTGCATTGCTTTCTCCTTTTGTCTCTTTTTGTATCCCAGCAAAAAGGAGAACCCTACACATGGTTATGAACACAGCTAAGTTAATATGCAGTTAGCAATTAATTTAAGAAACTTTTCCTCTTCAAGGAAGTGCAGTCCCCTGCCCAGTCAGCCTCCTTTGACTGAAGCTGCTGGAAGAGCTGCCAGTGGGAAATGGAGAGCTGACATCATTGAGCTCTCTCCCCTCTCTGTCTCTGCTAATAGAGATGCATGTTTAGTTTACCTGCCCTGTATCATTCTCCTCAGCTCAAGCCTCATATCAATAATAATAATAATAATAATAATAATAATAATAATAATAATAGCTATTATGAATAATCTCTGTCAATTAACTAATTTACAAGACTACTCAAATGGTCTCTGAGCTGAAATGTAATTTGCTTGTTAGTGAGCCCTCTCAACTGTCTTGCCCCTGTGCCAGAGGAAAACCACTTCCTTCATCTGTGCTGCAGAAACAAAGCGGTTTTCCCCTAACTTTGATTTTCATTTCCCATTCAGCTATTAGAAGAAACCCATTCATCACAGCTATGGGTTTTCCCTCTGAAAACCTTCAGCATTTAAAAGCTTTTGACTGAAATATAACATATTAATGGAAGCTGTGATTGCACAGCCCTCTGCTGACCTTCCATAGGCTGAAATTGCTTATTTTGCTAAATTTATTTGCCACCCATTTATCAATCTAAATCTAAGGCGGCTTTAAAGGTCATAAACCAAACAGCTACTGAAATATGATTAAGGAATATGGAAATAAATTACAAACTCACAATGTTATCCCTTCCTGTGACTTCGTGGCAGAAGCTTGGATGAAGTATCAGAACTTTTTTAACATCTTATGTATTTGGGGATTCGTCTGCCTTGGGAGAGTTGCTTGAGCTCTGTTAATTCATAAAGTGGTGCTTTGTGCCTACTGAAAGGAGGATTAGGGGGGGAAAGCTCTGGGTCAGAAGCAGACTAAGAAAAGGCTTTGTCTGTCCTTAGAAGAGGAAGTCTCTCCTTGATGACCAGACACCTTGTGCTGAGAACTTCCTTCCCTTTCAATAAGTAGTGCAGTTGTTACCATGTGCAGCTCCCAGACTGCTCCAAAATAATTAATGGAGCATTGAACTGCCTTAACACTGCAGGATTAACATGAAACATGCTGAAGGTTATAGGGAAAAGGAGCAAATGTTTTCTGTCCAGAGGACAGAAGTAAAGGGGAATCTTCACGTGGAGCTTTGAGGCATGTTGAGCAAAGTTGGTTATGGTAAAATAGCCAAAACAATTCAGTGGTGAGCACAGGGTGGAGGAGTTGTGCACAACTGAAGCTGGGGAAAAGAAGAAGCATGATCAAACTGCCCTGCATGAGCTGCCAGAGCAGCACTGCAGACAGCATTGGTGCTTAGACAGCACTAATTTGGGAGTAATGAGATATGAACACAGCAGTGGGGTCACAGCCTTGTCCAGCTGCCATCCAGTTGCTTTCCCTTGGGTGTTCCACAGTCCAGTGCCCTGCTCCTGCCCTGCCATTGGAGAGAGCTTTTTGAGAAGCTGTGAATGTGCCATCCCTGGAGGGGTTCAAGGCTGGGTTGGATGGGTGTTGGACCAGCCTGGTCTGTGGAAGGTGTCTCTGCCCATGGGAGGGCATCATAACTGGATGACCCTTAAGGTTCCTTCCAGCCCACACCATTCTGTGATTCTCCAGAGTGGGTTGGACCAAGGAAGCCTGTTCTCTCTCCAACATGTATTAAAAGTAACTGGTAAATCATACAGGCTTAAAAGCAAACTGCCTGCTCAGAATTGGGCATTAATTCCTGCATGTCATAGAAACAATTTTGACTTCATTACCAGAAGCTTCAGTGAAATGAGTGTTCAGCCACTGGTGAATTTTAGTTCTTGATGAACCTCTAATTGCTCTGCCCAGCAGACATGGGTAAGTACACACGAATGTCTGCATCCCTACAAAAATCAAACACCACCTCCAGAAACACGATGCCATTTTTGCTCAGTATCACTTGATTTCCCAGGGAGCATATTTCCATATAGCAATAAAGAACTTCTTGGGGTTTTTTAAGCTGATCTAAAGACAGAGCTCCAGTGCTCTCTGGCAGGAGTATTGCAGGTAGTACTAGCAAATGATGCAGCCTGAGGTACAAAATATGCACAGCATTGTTCCTGAGCTCTGATCACTTTTCGCTGTTGGTTTTGGTACCTTTTCTTTTCCCTCTGGTCTAAATTGATTAATGAATTATTAATAAAAGAGACGTGCATAGAAGACAGACACTGTTTCATAAAGACCTCTTTAGACAACAGTGGGATGAAGACAAAAATAAGCAAGGCAGTAAAAAGACAAGATGAAAGCAAGCAGAAACCTTGCATTGTAAGTAACAATAAACCCAACAGAGGAACAGAAAGGCAAATATTGCCTGGCACAGTCCCTGCAAGGGCTGCTTAAATGGATTGCTGAAAAAAATTAGATGTACCAACACACTACAGCAGCCAGAAATACAGCCTTGCACATCAGACCAGTAATATTAAGACGTACACATAGCAAAGCTGATTGTTTTATTTCTGGATTGACTCCAAGCCAAAGAATCCGAAGATAAAATAGAGGGTATGAAAGATGTCTTATAGCAGTTAAGAAAAATAACAGGGCTTTTGACTCACTTGGAAAATCCAGCTCTTCTCCTGTTGATCTAAAAAAGCAGTTTTGCAAGAGCCAGTGTAGGTCGTGCCTCCATTTAAAAGCCTGAGCTTTGGGAAGATTTCTGCTCACCTGCAGCACCCTGTGAGAGGATCCCTCTGCTCTGCTGATTCCCCTCTGCTCAGCAAGGACTTGAGGTAATACTTTAGCCTTTCCTTAGTCTAAATCTCTGAAAAGAATTTTCTCTGCTGCCTTATTTCACTAAATTTGCAGGAATAGCATCACTTCAAAGCCTCCACTATCAGAAAACAGGGTTAAAATGTATTAATAGGTTCAAAAGTGGCAAGAAGAAATGATACACCTCCAACACAAGCATGAACACTCCAAGCCTGATACCACAAGAGCAGTTTCTTTAGGAAACCAAACTAAGAAACTAAATTGGTGCTTTCTGTGACCTGGATCACTTCCATCACTTTTAGCCAGTTTTTAATTCTGCACTCTGCAGATCCAAACTGTTGGGATGCTAATCTGGGCATAAGGAACTGGAAGGGGCCCAGATATCAGGAAATTGCACTGACACAGATCCAGAGGAATGCTTCTGTGGATCAGACCCAACTTTCATAAGATATTTTAGCAATTTCTCCAAGTCCAATTAGCAACTGATGCGTAATGCATTGAGAAAGCCTGTGGTTAAAGAGTGCATTCCTATCAACACACTTATTACCTGCAGAGTTTGACATGTTGTCAGCTGAAAATGAATCATAAAAAACTACATTTTAAATAAGGGTCAAGAAATGGAACGAATAGGCATAAACAGAATTTTACAGCTATCCATAATAGAGTTGCAGCAATAAAAAATGAGTTAGAAAGAATACATAGCCATTCTGAATTATATGATCACAAAATTATGTCTTGATTGACTCTTAGCTTTAATGCTTGCATTGGCTGGCACAGTTGGATCACAGAATTTCCTTTGAATATATTAACATTTATTAAAAAAATGATCAATTTTGAAGCTATGAAATGCCTTTCTAATTTACTACACTGCCATTTACTGCTAGGGAGCTGACCATTTTTCCAGACAGACACCCCAGACTGTTATTCATTTGAAGAAAATGAGTTGTTTGAGTTTCAGACTAATGCTGCTGGAAGGCAGCTGGGGGAGATGGTGCAAGTTGGGCAGCAACATCACACTGGCTGTTAAGGACAGATTTGTTTCCTAACAGCAGCTCTATACTGAAAATGAAAAGAGGTTAGTCCACTGTGAAAGCTGCATATCAGAGAGAAATTATTGCCCAGAGAAGCTGAGGATGCCTCATCCCTAGAAGTGTTCAAGGCCAGGTTGGGCAGGGCTTGGAGCAACTTGGGATAATGGAAGGTGTCCCTGCCCATGGCAGGGATTTGGAACAAGATGAGCTTTAAAGTCCCTTCCAGCCCAAACCATTCTGTGATGCTATGAAATCAGAATGGAACAGTTTTAAGTCAGTTTTGAGACATGCAGCCAGAAACTAGGGCTTAATCCTGATCTCATAGATATGAGTCAGTGAGACATTCAAAATAATGATATTTTCATTTTGCTGAGCACCTGCTCATGAGCTGCACTGGACATGGAGCACACTGGGCCTCTGAGTCCTGTCCAACTTGCACAAAATCAAATGAAAACCTGTAAGTCTCCACCCTAGCAGTCACCTGAGCCTCATCCTATCACCGAGGAGATAAAGAGCTGGATTCACATCCATGACACCATTGGATGAACTATGAATCTCACAGCCCAAAATGGTCCAGGAAAAATGGTCCTCATCCCCTGTGAGGCTGATGGACCTGAATTTAGCATCACCACCATGAGCAGACAAAGACCCAGCTGTCCCTCCACCACAAGCACTTTGGGAATAACTTCCCTCCAGCATCAGAAGAAACTCAGGTTTGAAGAAGCTGCACCCAAAGCCCAGCCCAAGACAGCAGTGCCCAGCAGCACTGCCTAACTTGGCTCTTCTCCACCCAAAGCCTGCACACAGGCAGGTCTGCAGAGAAACAGCCCTCAAATGGGGCTTTGGGGCTCGGCTCAATGAATGACGGCTGTAAGTCAAGACTCACATAGTCCATGGTTTTTTTATTTTTTAAGACTGGAGTTACAGGAATTCATAGGGCTCCTGACTAAAGTGTGTTTATTTGATAATGCACCTTCTTCCAGGTGAAATAATAGCCACATCAATTAAACATACAACTTCAGAAAATACAAGGTTCCAAGACAAAAGATCTTCTACCTTACTGCTGAGATTTTCCAGGCTGCCAGCAATTTGATTGCCAAGAACTCAGTAAGACTTGAAATAATCAATTATTGACATTGCAATCCAGTGCCTACAACAAAGCTGTTCACTTTGCTGGAGACCTGGCAGCAAAAGAAAGCACTCAACAGCTCTGTAAAACATCTGGACAGGGAACTCAGCCCACAGCACCCCGATTCCAGCAGCTGCTGCCCAGGGAGGCTCAACCCTGCCGAGTGGGAGGAACGGGGCAGTTGTAAGGGGGATGCTCCAAACCACGTGGTTTCAGTTTAATAACAGCAAGCAACTTGCAACTCATTTGGCTCCCAATCATATGCATCCCAGTTGTCTCGTTAAACATTTTGTGTAAGTTTGGAGACTCAGCTTTAGTGAATGTTACCACTAATTGCCTTACTCCTCAGCTGTGCAACAACAAACCACCCTGAAACACAGTTTTATATTAGCACCAGACGGGGATTAACTAATTAGCAAAAAAATATATATTTTCTTGAGATAACATTACAGATATAAATTAGCTAATTAAAACTCAAAAGCTATGTCCAAGAAGGACAATCTTCTTCTTTGCCTTTGTTTTTTCTTGGGTATCCCCCAGTCACACATTTTCTTTTCCTCTGCCATGTCTCAGGCATAATAAATTACTGAAACTGGACATGTGTCCAATTAAGTAATGAGAAATTATTTAGCCTCATCTTCAGGGATCAAAAAGAAAACTTACTTACTTCACTTACCTATTAACAACAGCAGTTCACAGCTCACAAAATGGGACATGGGGCCATTTCTGTACCTGTTGGCTTAACCAACAAACTCAAGCCAAGGTCTTGAAAACTGTTGCCTGTGAGGGACCCATAGTTTGCCTAACAATAATTCCACAGTTCAATAACTCAGAGGTGGGAAGTGGGAAGGAAAAGGAGGAAGGGTGATAGTGTGGTCCAGACAGGCACACACCATGAAGGAGGCAGCAACTCTGTCCTGGGGGAGAGCAGGACAGTTCAGTGAGGCATGAAGGCATCCCTCCAAATGTGGGAGCAAAAGGAGCAAGGAAAAGCTAAGGAGTTATGCTCTAACCTAAAGGGATTACTCCTCAGTGAATGAGAATATGACAGGGTAGGACCATTAACAAGCATCAGTGAGTCTGAAACTCTCGGACCACAAAGCCTGAAATCCGCAAGCGACTGTTCCCGTTCTCTGAGAGTATTTGAGATTAGGCATGGCCTCTTCATGCATCCTCTCACACTGTTGAGCTGTGAATCCAATTTCACAGACCACACTGACTCTTTGAAAGGAACTTGTCCATATTTACTTTACATCAGCCTCTGCACTGATCCATTTGCAACAGCTGTCATTTTGTCTCCCAAATTCACGAGGTTCAGAAATTAGAGCACAGGAAACAAACTAATCCAAATCAAATGGACCTAAAATGTCTTCCCAAATAGAAGATTAGTATCTTTTCCCACCATGGAAATCCCTAGCACACATCCATAAGGTCTAAATGTCAGGCTTCCTTCACAGGAATACAATCAAAAAGTTCTCCTGACTGGCAGCAAACTCGCCTCTGCTGTACTTGATAATACCTGTTCTTTATGCACAGACAGGAGAAGCGTAGAGAATAGTATTATCTCATTACTGACACCAATCACAGTTCAGGCACTAGATCCTGCCTAAGAGAATATGCCTCCAAATATTCATAACTTCTCTTTGCATGAGAAGAAACTATGATTAATCAGCAGCATAGAGAGCCACTGCCCCATAACATTCTGGAGAAGACCAGAGCATCCCCTTCTGGTTTCATGACTGAGACCAAAATTTTCCAGAATTTCATTATGATCTTACTAACATTATGAGATCACAGGAAGTATATGGAAACAGGCAATTTTTTGTTGTTGTTATTGTTGTTACTACTACTACTACTTCTATTATTACTATTTATTCAATGTACCTACAACAAATCAGCTCTCTTACATCCCAGGGCTTTCCCTTAAGTTTCCAAATCTCATCGTGAGTGCACCCTTGAGGCCTGTTCTTCCAGGAAGAGCACCAAACCAGTAAAACATACTGCACCTGTGAACTGAACCAGCAGCCAACACAGCAGCCTCTGTGGGACACATATTCCTGAGATTCCTAGTGTTTGCAAATCTGGTAGTTTGGGGGTTTATTTCCCCTAGGATTTAATTCTCCCTTGCTCTATAACGCTGTGCATGTCAAATACATGCAGGACAGAAGTGAGGACTCACTACTGCAGCAGCAAAGCTCCAAGACGAAATCAATCCTCTGAAAGTTCCTCTGAGTGCTCACTAATATTCAAGTATCTGTCTAGCACCTGGGTTTTGTTAAGTTTTCTGATAGCATGGCTTTTGAAACTCTATTACTACATGCTAGGGTATGATTAAAATGCTTGGCTTCCCATGGTAACATTACCCATCTATAATCTTGTTTCTTAGTGAGATCTGAGCCAAGCATACCAGTAATTTCCTTTAATAATAAGTCTTTGGTAATAACTCTGCCCTTTAAATCCAAGATCTGAGGCAGCACATGATTGACAGATATCATGGCATTCAGCTAATTAAGTATTCTGAACAGTCAGTCATGTGAGATTTTTTTAATGGAAATAATTTTAGTTGCCAGACTCCCCATGGCAGCTCTGCCATTACCAAAATCTCTGGCACAACCCTGGGGTGATGCTGCTGAGGTGGAACTGCCCTCCCTCTCTATAAGGGGGTTCACCAGGCTCCCTCCTCCTACCTGGAGGTAAATGGAACTCCACCCTCAATTGCACAAAGCACTTAAGCATGCTGGGTTAATTAGTTACAGCAAGGATGATCTTCTAGGCAAGCAATGTGCTATTCCTTGTAAATGATGCTGCCACTGAAGTGTTAATTCCCTTTGAGGATTAAGCTGCCAGGGTATAAATCAGATGCTGCAACCGCCCCAAAATACCAATTGCTGTGCAAAGATCATAGTCAAAAGCAGGAGAGCAGAGTGCTGAATATTTTGCACAACATGGATAGGCTTGGAACACTTGTGAGATGCATCACATGGACGGGCTAAGAGAAGTTTAACTTTGTTTTTCTAACAGTGAAGCAGCATGTTCAGTTCATCACAGCTCTGAGTGGAGTTTGGGCCTTTGGACAGCACTGCAGTAAAATTATTTGTAATAAATTCTAGAACAGCAAAGGCAAGGCACGTGGCCACTTTGCAGGTGTCATAAAGGATGAGCTCTGCTGGAGTTTGTCACAGCTTCAGTCCCACTGCTGTGACTGCTGCTCTCCTGCCACAAACACCTTGGTACACCTTCCCACATAACTGAGTATTTGAAAGCCCACCTCCAGCAGAGATGATTTGTTATGATAAATCTCAACCAAATCAAGCATTTTGCCAAGAGCAGTTGGAAAGTGTCCATGTTTTTATTGCCTGCACATTCTACATATCCCATTGCTGCTGTTCAGTAATAAATGTATTCATAGCTCATACCAGCTTCCTACCTAAGATTAAGAGAGTGCTGCAGCTGGAAAAGACACCTGGGTGGACTGGAAAACACATACCTAATCTAATAGCCTCTCTCCCTCTGCAATACAGAACAAGTCAAGTGCTGTTCACAATTTTGCTGCAAAGCATCTCATCTAGAGCCTCCAGGATAGCTGTAGCCTGGAGTAGCCTAGGGCTCTGCAAATCCTTGGGCTGAGCTTTGAACAACAGGCTCCCTGGAAAGAAGAGTGAGCAAAAGGGAAAAACAAAAACAAATAAAATAAAAAAAGGGACAAAAGCTACATTGCTGGGGGAAAAAAGGCTTTACAACCTCTGCAAAACAAAAACTGCTCACTTGGCAATTGAGCCTCAGCAAAGTTTTGGCCGCTCTGCGCAGAAGGAAGTGTTTACATCCTTTAGTCACAGCATGCAGGTGGTGATATTCTGGAGATTACAAACAGATTGTAGGCATCTTGCAGTTTTATTGCTGTGTTATTGCAAGGAGGTGTAGGTACATGACAGCATACCTGAGCCCAGCTGGGGCACAGGAATCAGAAACAACCCCTGAAGGCGGCAGCAGCAGCAGCAGCACTGCCAGGATGGAGCTGTGGTCCAGCCCCCCAGCCCTCCCAGGGATCACACCAGGCTGCAGCACGTGCAGGGTTCAGATCCTGCTGCTTAATGAGGACGTGTGGATCAGCTGCACAGGCAAGGAAAGGCTCATCTTGCAGCTTAGCATCAAATAAAATACATGTAGCATCACGCTGTTAATGAACACACATCACTGACAGGGCTGCTGCATAATTTATCACCACAAAACCCATCTTTCTCCAGAGTTTTCATAATTCTCATATCTTTATTTATAAAGTGGTAATCTGTCTCAAAAAAAAGGGAAAGGCAAAATTTGAAATGTAAGCCCTAAAATGTGGTGAAAGAATTAAAACTCTAAGTGGAGAGGAAGGGACTCAGCTATAAAATTTTGCCAAGCATTCCTGAAATTCTGAGATTGGGGCAGGTAAACTCTGCACATGAAGTCTAAACCATGGCCTGAGCTTCACTGATGCAGAAGAGGACGAGTAGGCTCTGCTAGAAGCAACAGGCTTTTGGTGTTTTCAAAAGCAGAAAATATTTGAGGGTTTGGCTTTTTCTTTTTTTTTTTTTAAGAAGATTGATGGTAATAGGAGATGCATTATGTAAATAATTTCTGTAGTGAAGACCATTATCCAACCAGCAATTTCCACAACAAATTGTTGGTATAAAAATCTGTAAATGCCCCACTTAGGAAGTAGAAGGAATTACGACATTCAAATACTCTCACCTGAAGCAAAAAGACAATCTTTGGCAGACCAGAAATGCAACAAGCAGATTACACCCCCAAAGATAGAAGAATATGTTTGAAAAATCTTTTAAGTCCCTCAAGAGCAAAGGGCTATTTGAAAACCAACATGTCAGTCAGATATTTTGACATGAACATGCTGGTTCCATCAGCCCCTCTATAGTAAATATTTCAAGATAATCTGTCCTGAAATAGAAAACTGGCTGCTTGGTTTGAATGCCCTCATCTCTGCTGGGTTCCTCAAAGCAAACTAAGTCTCAGCAAGATCAAACTGGTGAAGGTGTGCATTCCTGGGACTGGAGAACATAACCAGGCTGAGGGGGTTGATGGCACTGTGGGGAGGTTTGCTGGCACAGCAGAGAAACCCTCAGACCCAAAGACTTGCTGAGTGTTTATCCAAGAGCTACCTGCCCGTCCCCAGCCCTGAACACTGACGGGGCTCCACCTTCCCAAGACTTCCCTAATGTGACAGGGAATGTAGGCAGCCCCTTCCCTCTACCAGCAGGGCATTTTGAGACATGATTTGCAGCAAGTGCCATGAACAGAGGAAAAAGAATTGTTTACTTTTAGAGAAGTGGAATATTTTCCTCCTTTCACAGTTGGCAGCTCCCACCCACACCCCTAGCAGGGCAGCCTTCCTCGAGCCAAGGTGTCAGCAGAGGGAGGGGAAGAAATCACACTCCTCCTGCTCTCAACCCAAGGCCAAGCAGCCAAAACTCCCCGTGACTTTCTGCATCTGCTTTTCTTTACTTTCCTCACTCAGACAGAAGGTTGCCCCCTGCTCCTCACCCTCTGAGGAGCCTGCTGCAGAACCGCTGACATTAATCTCAGCAGCAATTCAGACAGAGGGGGGAAGAGCTCTGCAAACCCAAACAAGATTGAGACCATCTGGCAAAAAGAAGCAAACCTGTTAAGAGACCACTTTGTCCTTCCTGCAGCTTCAGCACAAGCTGTCAGAGGCGTTTCAATAGGAACAGTTTTCCTTTACAGCACTGCACACAGTGCTCAGTTTAGTTTAGGCTTTTTTTTTCCCTTCAATATCGTTTTGTTTATTGTACCAAAGCTGGTGGGATTGCTTTTGAAGTAAGTGTAATCCAGCCTGAGTAACAGCTTCAGAGCCTGGACCATCATCTCTAAAGCCCCAGCCCTCAATTACCTAAGCATCTGTTTGCAATTCATCGTAGGGAGGGAATTAAACAGCACTCAAAGCAACAAGAAACTGGACAGAAATAAATAGAAATTTTTTATCATTATCTCTGCTGATGCTGTTTCCACCTCTGGATAATGTTTTGTGTTCTAGGACTGGCAAGTTACAGAGAAATAAAGCAGGAAGTTAACCTGAAGGCTTGGTGGGTGCCATCATGACAGTATTCTTTTTCTTTTAGTGATTCTGATTAACATTTGTTAGGAAATCTATCACCTTAATCTTGGGTAAAGAGGCATGCCAATGGCTGTACCAATTTTACTGACTGCTTTGACTTTTATATTTAATTTTACTTTTGGCATGGAGCATAATATTATGAAGGACTGCCAGGCTTCAGAGGCACATCAGAGTCCCCTGAACAGTAGCAGAACTCTGCTCTGAGTGCTCCCTGGTGGGAGTTACAGTCAATTTTAACGGAAGTTAATTGCTGCTGTAAACATGAAAATGAATCAGCAATACAGGATTGACTTGAGTCGCTCTGGGATTGGGGTTTCTGAGGACAGGATGGGAGACCCTCTCCTGCTCTCAGCTGTTGGGCACAGCATAACTCTTCCACAGCCCTCAGAAGGGTTCTCTTGACTTTTGGTGGCTCAAGAGCCATTGGAGAACCCCTGTGGGGCATGTCAAGACTTCAAGGAGGAGGATGACAAATGGATACTGCAGATGATGCACAATTCCCAGTGCTGCTTGTTGGTTTGGAGCCTTTTTCAGCACTGGGCACTTTTCCTTTAGTACTGGGGGAGGAAGGAGGCCTTTACTGGAGATCACCCCAGATACAGCAGCTGCTGTAGAGCTGAGAATTTTTATGTTTCTCCCAAATGAAGAAATTTCTTTCCTGAGTTTCTAAGACATCTTTGCCCAACATTGCAGCTCCACAAGCATTAGCAACTCCCATATGACAACTGCACGTGTGTAATTGAAAGGAGAAATGGCTAAGCAAGTAATTAGGCAGGCAAACTATTTACAGACATAAAATAACTGCTTTTCAGACATGGAGTTCAACAAGAACTAGGTATTAGCAGTGTGCATTTAATTAATCAATTAACTGGTGTTTTGGTGATGAATTTCTAAATCTGTACTTACTCAAGCACATAGCAATCATTTGTATATTGCCCTGGAAAAGGTTAGGTCCTGTCAGGCAAAATTCATCATATTACAATCCTACAAATAGCAACATTTTTTTTTCTTTCCAATAATTCCTACTCCTATGCAGTAACATTTAGGGAGATTGGTGTCTTTGTTTCCCAATGTTTTCCTCTTGCACAATAATAGAAATATATGTTAGATTGAAGAAACATTTATTTTTCCCTGAGTTAGAGAAGAACTGTGTGATTTCAAAGCTGGAGGATATTTTGCTGAGCCCCCCAGGAGTAAAGACAGTTTTTATTCTTATAAACTTATTACAGCTGAGATGGATTAATACATAAAAGCTTCTGATGTTAAAGACACACATTTTTCAGGACAAAACTAAAAAATAAAGGCCTGGGAATGCAGTGTTAGAAGGAGATAGAATCATTTAGATTGGAAAAGACAGTGTAAGAACATCGAGGTCGTTACTCCAAGGTAATAAATTCTGTTTCTTGAATTTTTTTTTAATAAAATAAACTGGGGTTTTTAAAAAGTAAGTAAACATCCCTTAACACCCCTCCTCATCTCGGTTGCTCTATGGTTCGTGGTGTCTGTCTCACAGCGCCAGTTTTGTCCAAAGGAATTTGTCCTAACACTCATTCTTGAACTAATTTTGCACTTTTCCAGCCCTTTGCTGCCTGCCAGGTGCCTTCCATGGTGCAGCCACACTCCCCCCTGCTGGCTGCTCGAAGGGCTGGCCAGCATCAGGGAAAGCTGTGAAAAATAAATTATTTTAATATCTAAAGTGATTACTATTTTTCTTCTAGGTATTACTTCGAGAAAAGTTGCCCTCAGCAATGATGGCTTCACAGCCCCAGCAAGGTAAGCTTGCTTGCCAGATAAAATACCTTTCTCTGCCTCATCATTGGGTTCTTTTTGCAATACAACTTTTATTTAACAGTTTTAATGCCTGTTTGCCCAGGCAGGAGCAGGCAGAACTCAGGCAAGTGCCAGAGATGACAGAAAGATCCTTTTGTTCTCACTGCTACTGCCCACCAGCAGCAAAATACATCTTGTTTGTGCTGTGATACCCAAAATATTCACACTGAAATGAGAAAGGGTGAGCATAGGGTTTTTCTGGGGTTGGAAGCTAAAGAAACTGCCCAGTCTGCTGTCCTGCTCTCTTTAACAAGCTCTTCCTGCGGGCCAGTCCCGTGCAGACCAAGGATGATGCAGGATATCCTTCTCACAAACCACTCAGCCACAGCAGAGGAGTTCAAACGACACCTCCTCCCCCTGTCCCTGAGCTGCTCCCTCAAAGTGCCCCTGGATAAACTGCACGTTATCGTTTACATTAAGCTAAAATCATAACAACTTGCACAAAAAGAAAGATGCCTCTCAAACTGCCCCCGAACTGCTAAGATATCTTGTGTCACAGAGCCTTTTTGTCAGTTTGTGGTACAAGCCAGCCCTCTGGGTTGTACTCAGGATAAAAGGCAGCTTTCCTTCTCTAGGGATCTCCTATTCCAATGCAGAGAAACTTTCCCAGGAATGATACTGAAATGTGACATTGCAGCTTGGAAGATTTGGGCTTAATTTCTGCATTATGCCATTACACCCTTTGCTCCAACCTTTTCCTCCCCAAACAATGTGGAATATAATTCTCCTTTTCTGAACATCTGGCACTCCAGCTGTTAGGACTCACAGTCAGCATGCATTAGAAATTAAAATCTATTCCAGATTAACTGGTAGAATTTGTCATCTAATACTAAATGCACAATTTTAGATATTGAAAAAGCTTTGCACCTTTTTAATCAGCTGTTCCTTGCCCCAGTGACTGCAACTTGAGAATGTTCACCTTGTTACAATTTGGAAATTTAACTATTGACAATAAGAATGAGTTAACCTGAAAAGATATGTCTAAAGTGAATCTTTTGGGCTTGTTGCAATGGAAAAACTATGCTATGTGGATACTTTTGGAGTTTTAATTCACTGTCCCCAACTTGCAGAGGAGGAACAGCTATGTGCAGAGCATAAACATTTTCCCCAGGGACAAAAAGCACTTCCATCAGTCCTCACAAGCCACCATGTGACACAGCAAGATGGCGCTGGAGGTGCTGACAAAAATATACAACATAATCCTACTGCCTTGCAGAGCCAGCTGATAATGAGGGCCAGCTTTGTGATCAACAAACACAAGGATCCCCCAGCACACGTAATCTGAATCTTAAATATTTCAGTAGCCTGGGTACACCTGTGAAACTCAACTCCAGTTCTTAACCCCATCAGCTTCCTTAAATACCAACATTTCAAACATTGATTACAGAATAGTAGAAAAGGATTAAATCTGGTTTCACCTAATCTTCCCTAAAACCTCAGTGAGTGCACCTCAATAAAGATAACACAATCGACATATTTTATTTTTGATCAAGATAGGAAATTGCATAGATTAGTGATTTTTAGTGTTAATAACAAGGCAACAGACCTTGTAATTGAAAAATAAGTTCTAGAAGGTTGCTAAATGATTTTGATAATGATTTAAGGATCAATTACAGGAGAGATGTCATTCTTCCCTTTCTAGTTAGATATACTGGAAACAGTAAAGCTAAGAAGTTCTTGTATTAACCATTCTTTTATTACAGCAAGGACATTCATATGGTCTGTATCAGAAAATTTTAACAAAAACCAGTACAGGACTTCTCTTTAAAAGACACTTGATGGGGAAAAAAAAAAAAAAAAAGTGCAAAAATGATGTTAGCTCTGCTGCTTTGTGGAGGCTGGGATATATAGCCTTGAAGATTACTGCTCTATCAGCCTTACATGAGGATTTAGCACTCCCATAAAGCTACTCAGCCTTGTAGGAACACAAAATGCAGCTTCAGTTTGGATTTGGGACAGGCCAGGCAAGCTGCACAGCCCAGGGGGTGCTGTGGTGTTGCAGACCATGCACACACCAGCCCTCAGCTTCCCCAGGGAGCCTGCTCACAGATTTCCCCACAAGAAAATTTCCACAAGAAACAATGCAAACCAGAAGAGACCCCAAATCCTCGGACTGGCTCAGCCTCTCAGCAACAAAAACGACACTGAGACTGTAGCAACCATGGCTCACCCGGCCTCTACAGTGTCAATATTCTTGTTTGGGCTTGGCTTTATGAGATTACTTGGAAACAGCTCTACAGTCACAGAAACCCAGTATGGTTTGGGTTGACAGGGGCATTAAAGATCATCTAGTTCCAACCTCCCCTGCCATGGGGCAACACAAGGTTACAAGAAACCTTGATTATGGTAATGATGACATAAGTGTAACAAGAAACAAAAATAAACAGCTTGCTGCTACTGAACAGGGATCAGTCCCACCTCTGCTCTCAACACTCCCATCACTTGCCTTGAGCCACCTCTGGTGCTGGTCTGGCTGCACAATGAACCAGCTCAGCACTCTACAATTTCTGAAAATCAGCCCAGAAATAAGATTCAAAAGGAAAGTGGAATTTTTTCACTGGGTTAGGAACCCACTTACCTTCCAGAGCAGGCAGCATGGCGAGGCAGGGACAGCAAGAGCCTCCCCTGGGGTTGTCAGGCTCTCAGTGACCAGGTGCTGGCCAGTGCTGCCCGCAGGACCTCCCAGCACACACCTGCAGCATTCGCTCCCTGACAGCAGCTCAGGTGAGCAGCTCTGCTGGGAGACCCTGCTCCTCCCCTTCCAGAGCAAGAACAGCTGCCAGATAAAAAGTCCCTCCTAACTCCCCCACGCCAGGAGGCTTCACTGCCTCCAAACTTAGGCAGAAAGTTGAAGCCTGAGCAAGTACCTGCTACCAGCTACGTTTCTCTTTGCTCAGCATGCCAGGTTTCCAACAACAATAAAAGCAAATACAATCTCCCCCACTGTGCCTCATCACAGGTCTCCTAAACTGACCATAAATTGGAAAACCCCTGACCAACGTTTTAAATGAATGTTTTATTAATAGGAGTCTGTGTTAGAGACACAGAACTCTCTCTTTTCCCTTTCCATTATTTTTATAGCCTTGAAATTCATTTAAGAGATATGACATTTTTCATCTCCACCTTGCAAATTAATTTCCCGTAACTCAAAGCACCCTGCTCAGATAAACCCTTCTCCCTTCACCTTGTACACAACTGAGCAGCAGCCAAGGACAGTTGACTTAGAGCTGAATAATATGCACTGGTGCTAAATGAAAATTAAACCATTAATATTTTAAAATACCTGATTTCCTGGATAGTAAAAGTGAAATGTATCATTTGTTTAAACTATCCTATTCATTATTTCTTTCCTCATTTCATAACACTCATCCACTAACAAGGACCTACATAAATAGAGCTTGAACTTTCATCTCGGGAAGTTTAATCAGAAAGCTCTTCAGGAATATTTTATTCCTTTTATCAGAATATTGATGGAAGTCATAATTCACCTTAATGTGAGAAAGTTTCCTTTCTTCACTAAAGAAATTCATCAAGACATTTCTTGTTGGTGAGATGTGACATAAATCCGCTTGCTTTTTCCTCTGTTTGATCTCAGCATGTTATGAATTTTTGATTGCCTGCTCTTAATTTTCCACACGCAAACTCAGTTAAAGAAATTAAAACCCAGTAGTTCAACCCTGATTGCCCCATCAGCAAATGGCTCTTTTATTGCCCAGTGGATGACATATGCCACACTCTCCTGGTGCTGCTGGAGCCCTTGTAAAACCGGATCAGGAAAAACCTTTCTCTCTTTATTGGTGCTATTAGGCAACAGCTATTGACCGCCCAAACCAATTCAGCAAGCACTTCCCTTGCTCAGGCAATAGTCCAAGGGCTGTCGCGAATGAAAAAACATCCTTGGAAAAAAAGAAGTCAAAGTCATTCTGTGTATGTCAAACCTTTCACCTGTGCGAGGGCGAGGTCCCTTCTCCCCAGGGAATGACACACAAGCGAGCCAGAGAAACAACTCGGCACCGCCCGGGCCAGGGTGCAGCTGAGATCGCTGTTTGCCAACTTTGCTTCCGGCATCACCCTGCTACAAATGCAGCTACACTTTTACACTGCCACACGGCACGGACTGAATGGCACGGCGTCCCTTCTAGGATACAAATCACCGCTGTTAATTGGCACTGCAGCCTGCTACTGAACGCTGGACATTAGCAGTGGGCAGGTTTCAAGAACACCGATACTATCAGGACAGTATCATTTCTGTGATGCATCCACAAACTGTGCTGTGACCAAACCATCTCCTGGGGCAGCTTTCTGCAATGACTGTCAGCCTCACAGACTCACCACAAGTCCTTAAAATAAATTAGTATCCAAAACCAGCATCTGTTTAGGCAATCCCCCAAACTAAACCCACTGTTAAAGAACTTCAAGGATTTCAAATTCATATAAATTCCCTTTGAATTCAAAATTGTTCTTATAAGCTGCCCTTATTATCATTAGTGAAAAACATAATTTTAAAAAATATTTCTGTTTTTAAAATGTTTTTCTTACTTCTGTGACAGAGGATGTGCACCACAGTAGAGCAAGCAAAGAGTAAGTGCTCATCTTAAGTGCTTGAAGTATTTGAGTGAGGCAAATCCATACTCTGCTAGAGAAGACGTGACAAACCATCGTTTCATGACCTCAAACATCACTTACCCAACTCAAAAGGTTTCAGTCCTGGTATGACTTCATGAGCAAAAGGCTCATGATGTGATTTTCTCCTCTAAGGTAACCTCATGAAGAGCATTTTCAGAGAACAGCTACATGGGCAATTCAGCAGAGGACTGATTTAACACTTGCAGTCCAGCCCAAGGGTCATTAGGCCTAAATACCTAATGAACATCCCACATCTGTGGGACAGGTATTGTCACACCACAGCTAAACCTACAAGCATTTTAAAATGTGCTGACTGCAAAACAACTTGGTTTACTAACTGAGCTAAACCAGGTCTTTGCCTTCTGCGAGCTTTTCAGGGAAAGCTGTCCATCATGCCATTAGCTGTGCACATTCCTCCTCCAGAAGTTAGTGGGTTTGTTGTAAGGAACAGCTTAAAAGCTGTAAAGATTAATAAATATCTCTTCTTAGAGACAGCCTATCCACAAGGAGAATTTGAAGGAAGCAGGGCAGGGAAATGCAAGATTATTCCTCAAACATATATTCCTAAAGAAGCCACTGTTAGTTGTTCAGAAAGCTGAAAGAACACATTTACATTGGTTTTATTCTACCAGTTGAACTGTGCTTCAACAGCTTTGGAAGACAGCCAACATGGATGAAGTTCTTATCTATGAACTCCAGAAAGTAACAGAATATGCCTTCTTTCCACTAATTTAGACTGATGTTAATTTTCTGGGTTTTTTTAACAGTATTGTAGCTATTATAGTGAAGGAAGTGGCTGAAAATGTAACACTTGTCTCGATGGCCTAATTCACTGAGTGGGTTGAAGAGAAAATGAAACTTCTCATGTGGGTATCACTGTACTTCTGCACAGTCAGTTTGCTACTGTAGGTTCTGTGGAAGGCCTGTGGGACCAAGCTGAAAGGAACACAAGCTTCTGCCAAGGGTGAATGTACTATTTTCTACTGTCAAAATCATACACTTTATAATGACTAAATTTTTTTAAGGACAAAGTTAATGAATTTCTTGGGTGTAAAAACATCAGCCACCTCCTCAAATTCCAATATTTAAACATCCTAAAGAAGCTTTGAGAAGTAACCTTTCCCTTTAGATCTTGACCACAGCGGTGTTACCCTTCAAAGTAGGTATGTTCAGGTAAGAATTTCAAATATCTTCCAGAAGAATTATGGACTAAATAACTTAAGCTAAACAAATCTTGTTAAATAATGTATTAATTCCCATAGCTTAAAATATTTAATTTAAGCCTTGCTATCTACCCTACACACCATTTAACAGATGCACATAACAAACCTTCATACACCCAGTATGAGAAACAGAGAAGATGGTTTTGAAATGGTTTCCAATTCCAAGCATAAGCAACTTCTTTATCATAAGTTACTGTAGAAAAGCAGTGAAATAGCTAAGGTAAGAAACACAGGCTTATTATTGTCATTTATTTTAAAAACCTTATTCAAAATATTAAGTGATACAAGTCCAAATACAATAAAAATTACTGCAAGAAAAGAGTTTTGGGATATTTTGTTTGTGCTTTACTTCCTGTGGTTATGAAAAGAATGCATTTAACAGTAGGATATAGAACTTGTAGCATTTCACTCCTAAGACAGTATCATGCCTTCAGACTCCTCATGCCAACAGGCGCGAAATTGATTTGTTGCCAAATGTTACATAACTACTTGAATACCAAGTCATTAATTACAGGGTTCTGATTCACCATTATTTACAAATGTATCCGTCAGAAAACTAAATCACAAACAGAACGTACAGAAAACTAAAATTTTATATTTTACAACTCATGAAAACATAAATAATGGAAGTACAAAAGACAAATTAAAAAACAAAAAAAAACCCAAAAAACTAATGTACCAGTAACTTGATTTACACTAATGCATAAATGTTTGTCAAAAATGAGAGTGCACTGTCCACAGACTGGCAGACCCCACACCCTTACTTTCACCTGTCTGTTACCTGGGTCAGAAGAACAATCAAATAAATTATTCTTACAGTTTCTCCCATTTATAATATAACAAATCACATAGTCATTTCCCAACTGTCTTAGAATTCAACAGAAAGCGTTGATGTATTGAAAGCCTGTCAGCTATCTACATTTTAGTAAAATTATTCAACAAGGCTTGTTTTTCACTCATTAATTACAAAGAGAATGAAGTAGTCATAAATAGCATCAAAGAAAAAAAAAGGACAGTCAAGAAGCTGCATACCTTCACAAACACCTTAAACATTTTAGGAAATACATGGTACAAAACTTCTGAAATAAAATGGGTTATACATAATTATTTTATAATTATTTATGGCATGAACACATACATAAATTATTAAATTGTCATTCTAGCTATTTTGCCAAAATAGGATCAAATTATACAACACAAAAACAGAATCAGGAAAAAATGAGATGAAAGACTGGCAGCATCAGAATTTAAGCACAGAAAAAGTAATTATATTTTAAGTTTGCAATATAGTGGAATTTATGAGCCATGTAAGTGATTAGCAAAGAGATCATTAATTTGACTTAGTGATGCCAAAGTCATTAATTTATTAGACCTAAAATATTTTATGCTTACTTTTTGTAGTATGACTATTAAGACTGCTCCAGACAGAAGGGAATGATGCTTAATGAATGGAAAGAGCACTAATTTATTAAATTCTCTATCTTTACAGTTGATATAAAACTCGACCAAAGTAGCAAACAGATGGATCATGCCCTTGATCTTCCATGAGATTTAATCTCCAAAACATCCAGGTCAAAGAGAGTACATCTCATTTCCTTACAAGCAGCTTATTTAGAATACCTGAATATCATTACATGACTGGGCAGGCAAAGAGTGCTAAGTTCAGCAAGCTCCAATCACAGTGCTTTCAAAACACGTAGTCATTGGTTATTTTCAGGGAAGGCATCGCTTCGTTAACGTTTTGGTCTAAACGATGATATTCCACTGTCCTGGAGCACAGACCATCCCTCCATCTTCGGCTCTGCACCAGTAAGAAGATCTGAAAGGAAAACAGGACAACTTAGAGATGCTGTGCAGAAACATTCTGAGTTTGACAGACAGCCTCACAGTGGTACTGACATCGTGGTTTTACCCCCCATGCTGGCAAGGGCATTACTGTGGCAAAGACAATGTATTTTTAATCACTTATTTGAACTGCTCTCAGATAAATTTTCAGAAGTTAAGTCTTCAACATCTTCCCCTATAAAGAGCTGGCAATGCACATTACAAATAGGCCACTGCACAGGAAAGAAAGTTTTGGGGTTTCAGAGTCCTGCAAATCCTCACCCAGAACCGTGTTCTCCCCCAAAGATAAACACTAAACTTTCCTCATATCTAAAAAGTAATCTATGGTTTAATGCAAATTTGTGCATGCACCTCTGTTGTGTCTGGTTGGGCTGAAGTTAATTTTTAATGCTAGCAATATATTCTGGAGTAACAACAATCAGGCTATTTTTGAGACACAGAGAATTAGTTTGTACTGAAGAAACATTTACCTGATAATAGTAACATAGCAGCTTCCCTATGTAAATCTGGAAACAACGTTAATTATTTTCTAAATTTGTAGTTACACCCTCAGAATGTCTATGATATAAAGACCATATTAAAGTGACAATTAGAAGGATTATCACAATCATAACAAGAACATTCTCACATCATTTGCAGTTAAACCTCCCTTAATTTATTGTTTTTCTGTGCAGAAAAAAAATCAGTTAATTGTTCACCCCCACTTGACTTGGCTCAGGTCTCCTTTATAGAACTCATGTGTGTACTGCTAGTGTCCATTACTGTACTGATTAATTACTGATGTTACCAATTAACTCATTTTCTTATCATAAATATTTGATTCAAGCTCATTTTCATTGTGCACATAAAAATGACACTAACGATCTGCATATTAGTATCACCACAAGACTAAATGGTCAAAGATTTCATTCTTCAAAAAGCTAAGTTCCTCTTCTTAAAAACATGTACAAGGGAATGCAACTTTATTTTAAACACTCCAGCTTTTTATCTCAACCTTTCAGAGCACACCTACCTTCCTCTTATTGTGATAGGTGACATAAACAACAGCTACTAAGAAGGCAACTACAACCAGATGAAAAAAGAAATGGCTGTCTTCTTCTTCATCCAATCCTGAGACAGAAACAGCTTTTATCTTCTCATCAAGGGTCTTGATCTCCTCATTGTAATTACTGATGGTGTCAGAGTTGTCATCATCTGACATCTCTAGAAGGTCTGGATTGTATCTGGAATTCGGTGTCATTTCGTAAGCATAGTCATCTCCATCTGACTCCATAGTTTCTTTTATGATGGGTGGGGAACTATTTACTGTGTCTTTCAAATCTGTTAGAAGATCTTCATCCTCAATTTTAGTATCTTCAGAAGCATCAACATCCACCTCTGATACAGGACTAGCAGGGAGAACAGGTGACAAAGAGTCACCATTTGCTGTAGGTGGCTTTCCTGCAGTCACCGAATTGATTTTGGCCTCCTTTCTTGCTGAGGTTAAACTCTGCAAGCTGTCTGTCAAATTTTGAGATCTACTCAGTGTTTCATTCTCACTTGTAGAAGAAATATTTCTTGTAAGTATATCTGCTTTCATAGAACCTGAGAAAAGGATGAGAAACAATCAGCACTATGCACAAGGCACCGACTTCTCCTCTGACAGAAAACTATTGCCACAAATTTCCTTCACAGACAAGAAATCACATGAAGAACACAGCATATGTCATACTGCAAACTTTTTAGCATTCATATGCAGAAATACGCACTCCTGCACTTTGGTAACTTCAAAGAAAAGTCCTGAGTGGGACAAGAATCAAAGGCTGGAAGCACATGCCTTCTAGATCAGTGTGGCAAAGTGCTCCTGTAAAACTCAGCACGCCTGTTTTCCAGACGTAAGAACTTCAAAGAGATGTCATCCTTCCCTCTGTGGATTCATGACATGTTGAAGAACCATACATGATTAGCATTCTCTCCATCATCAAATTCTTCCTCCCACAGAATGAGCTGAGGTCTACAAAGGAGGAAGTTGCCAGGAAAGCTTTTCCTGCAGTTAAGTTTTTCATCTTTCACCACTGCATGTTTTACCAACAAAAAGTGAGAAGATGCTGCCAAGTTCAGTGTTCAGTCAGGACACATCACAGCACCTCTTCCCAAGCACTAACTTTTACTGAATTTGTAGACACTGAAACAGATTTCCAACCTTATATTAACACAAATGAAACTACTGAACCACGGGTTAAAAAGAAATGCTGCCCACGCTCCTGGAGGAAAGCCTTTGTTGGCAGCACTTATTGTAATGAAGTTAAGTCAGAAAGAGCACTGTAAGAATGCACCCTCAGGCTAATTCAGCATCTCTCCAATGCTGGGAGGGCTTTGCAGAACTACACAAAAAACAAGGTGAGCATTAAATCCAAATGCAGAGCCCACTGTCCCTTTTCTCTGTCCAAAGGACAGTAAAAATAAGATTAAGAGAGAGTTTAATAGCCAATTTTTTAAAACCTAAAAATCAGCAAACTATTCATGTTTGCAGCACATCACTACCAGATTCAAATCCAGAGGCATCTTAAAAAATGTAAAACAAATTTTACACTTTCAGCCTGCATTTTCATTTAAACCGAGAAACCATACTTGCTTTATATTTTGGCATGCCAAACTCATTTTTCATTTTACAAAAGCAACAATACTTTCATTAAACACTTTCAAGGCTCATGAGAAATTTACAGACTCTAGAAATGAAGCATTCAATCAACTGCTTGTATCAGGTTACTTGTAAGTAAAATATTATAGAGGGGACACTGAATCACGTTATTCATGGAACTTGAATATTTGCTGAATTCAGTTACAACAGAGCTCTTGTTTACATGGCACACTTTTGCAGTATGAATTGCTCTTTAACCAACTGTAAAACACAGAAGACTCAACTCATCTCACATGAAGCAGACACCAAGTGTCTCTCTGCTGAAATTTAAAGTCAGTCATTTCACATCTAACAAATTTTTGCTCCTGAAAAAACGACTCGTCTGAATAATCATATCAACATTAACTTGTTCAGTTCTTATCCAGGACAAGTTTAGGGAACTGATCTCTCCTCAGGTTTAAGCCAGCTAGTTGCACATGCAGAGATAAATATGAGGAAAGGCAGTTACAAGGTAATTTCATATTTGTAGCTAGCTGGCATATTGTGAGTGAGGTCAACCTTACCGATACCCTCCCCAAACAGACAAAAACTATAAGAGAGTAATAGTTAAACTGTTTGAAATACAAACAAGCATATTTTGCCTATAAAAATAAATTGTATCTGGCCTTACACTTCGAATTATTCTTGAATTAATTTTAACACTGAAGTTTTAGAAGGATATATGCTTAAATGCAAGGGACTCCCAGTGGCTATTGCTGCACCTTCAGACTGAGAAAGAGCAATTTCCCATTATTCTTAAAATATGCCTGGGTTTTTTGTTTTAATAGCAGCTGGAAGTTCAGCAGCTAAACCACAACTGATTTATGCTATTTACCCAAAACTATTTGGCATTATAAACGGCGGTTGCACTGTTTACAATTACACAACACTGTCAGATGATTTTAGATCCAGAGATGCCTCAGCTTCAGAAACAGATACTAATGTTCAGTCACGGTGACAGAATTAGCAACACAAACAGCACGCATAAAAAGAACACCATGGTTAAAACTCACTTCCAGGAAAACTGCTTTTAGAAAGCAAGTTGCTTCATGACTCCTGAAGTTGAAAACTCTCCGTTTCCTACAGGTTTCTGTTCCAAATTCTTACTGCCCACCCATTAAAGCAGGTGAGGGGCAACACAAATACAGCTGGTGTGGAGATACTGACTGACAAGTATGGAAGGGACTGATGGATCAAATAGTTCCCTTTTTTTCCTTCACTAATTCCTTTCTCTTCACTGCCCAGCCAGTACTCCATCCAGACAAAGAGAAACTCACTGCCTCTGAAACATGCATTTCTTATTAGCCCTTGGTTACAGACGTCTGTAGTTTTAAGGGGGAGAAAGAAAACACAACTAGCAGTCAACTTGCAGAATATCATAAACTTAATATCTAGGGGAGGGGAGACTCCAGGCACGCAGCCGGAGTATTTAGAAAAAGAATCCCAAGTCTGATGAATGAAGTAACCAGCCAAACTGCTCTTCACACCAACAAAAGCGCTGCACACCTGGCAGGCGGCCTCCCCCCCTCGCTGCCCTTCCCCTGCGCACAGCCCAGCGCTCGCTGCCCCCAACCCACCCCCGAACAGACGAGAGGCCGAGGCCAGGCCCGGGGCCAGGCCTGGCCACCTCAAGGCACGACCCGCGCCGGCCGAGGCCGCACAGCGCTCCAGGCCCAACCGAAGAGACCGCTGAGAGAGACCGCTGAGAGAGACCGGCGGGGCGACCGCGCAGCGCCCACAGCCCGCAGCCAGCCCCCTCGCCCGGCCCTGCGGCGCTCACCGGGANCGCTCGCCGCCGGCCGCCGCCATCTTGGCCCCCTCCGCGGACGTGGCGATGGCGCCGCCCATCGTGAGGCGGCCGCGCAAGCGCACGGGCCGGAAGGAGCGGCGCGCGTGCAGGTGCTGTGGGAGGCGCGGCGGCGTCCCAAGAACCGGGAGCTGTGGGATGGTGGTGGTGGAATCGCGGGGCGCTGACTGGTGGAATCATACGGTCATGGAATCAGCAGGGCTGGGAGGCCTTTTAGACCGCCCAGACCAACCCTCCACCGGCACCGCTGCTGTAACCCCTAAACCACATCCCTCAGCGCCAGATCCCGGCGCCTCTTGAACCCCTCCAGGGATGGTGACTCCACCGCCTCCCTGGGCAGCCGGTCCAACGCCTGGCCACCCCGACAATGAAATCCCCATTCCTTTATCTGATATATCTGAATATTTGATCTGAGTGCTCCAATCTCAGCTTTAGGCCAGTTCTGGTCCTCACTGCTGGCGTCTGCCATGCTCCTGGGAGCTGACAGTCCATGGTTCCTTTGGGTCGGTGATGTCTGGAAGGGCTCCCCTTCTCCCAGGGGTGCTGGGTTAAATGTCTGAGATAGGGAATACCCAGGAATGGCTCCCGGTGAGAGGGAATACCCAGGAATGGCTCCCGGTGAGAGGGAAGGCAGCACTGCACAGTTAGTGGGCTGTCGCTGAGGTGGCTCTGCAGTCTCTCACTGTCGCAATGGCACTGCCTCATCGGGCACATCCTCCTGCACCGCAGCTCTCGCCATCTGCAGCCACCCCCGGCAATGGCCTACACGTGAAAAATACAAATACCAATGAACAGCCGCTGAAGTTGATCCAAGCTCGTAACTGTTCATTGCCCAGACTTACTTGTTTGTAGAGAGGCAATTCACTTACTGAATTCTGTAATAAAGGACAAGTAAGTCGTGTTATCGTTTTATCCATGACATAAACACGCGTCATGTGCAGTTGTCAAAGCTTAGACAGCACTAAGAACAGTGCCACATCTGGAATTTAATTCTACTAAGTATTTTTGGTTTGTGTGGTACAAAACATGCACCAAGATGTTGCCAGTCTTCTGCTGGAGCCACTAACATAGGTGAAATTGTTTCACAATTAATATAAAGACAGAGTAAAAGATGACAGTTCAATATTTTATTCAAGTCAGGTTTGGGTTTTTTATCCATTTTTAGTAGTGTCAAGTACAGCATTTTGGGGTCTAGTTCCACACAAAATGGAAGACTCTCTAAAAATGTACCCATTTAGTTGCTAAAAAAAAGTGGTAAGAAAAGAAAACTCCATTTTAGAATTAGTGATGCAACTATGTGATTGCAGTTGCAAAGACTCTTCCCTGATTATGTCCATTTTACAAGCTTTTTCATCAGTGCAAGGGGAAGGAACCACAACACAGGACAGGCAGTATTGGCTGAGTCACATCAAACCTCCTCCACAAGGACTTGGACAAGGCAGACATCCTAAAGCATTCTGGAGACAGCAGTAGGTGTGGGATAACCAAGTAAGACAAACCATTGATGAAACACATATCTAAAAAAATAAATTTTAAAATCCCTTTTTTCAGACAATTTTGCACATTCCCTCATTGACTGAAACCTTAGCTGTCAGAACATTTTGCTTACACAGTGAATAGTACAATATAGTGGTCTGCAATTCCCAGGTTTTATAACACATTAACACATTCCTGGTGCCATCAATATAATAGTAGAGGTAATCAACACCTTCCTTCTTCTTGTCACGTGGCAGCTGACAGATGTGATGAGCAATCACATAAAGAAAAAAAGCTAGGATTTTTAATTTATGATTTTGTCTCCACTTCTTTAACATCATTTTTAAAGCTTAGCTGTCTTTAACCAGGACTAGCAGGACAGATACGTAGCAACACTTGCACCCCAGACAAAACATTGAAAGGTACACTATTTTCTGAAGGTAGCTATGCTGTATTTTCAGATTAGCAATTGTGAAATCATTCCTTATGCTTCAAATTCCAATCCTAGACCAAGTTTGTGACCCCCTGCATTGACATTCTTGCCATCCAACAAAGCTGACAACGTCAGTTTGATACCTGCGAAAGAGAAAAGGGAGAGAAAAGTCAACTTAAAACTTGGAATGAGCTTTATATTCAAGAAGTGCCATGTCTGTTACTGCTTTAATTTATTGGGTAGCCAAGTTAATGGGACTTGGCAGCTGGCCTTGGAAGGACTGGGCATTTTAAAACAATTTGAAGATAAGAAATCTTTCTGAATTATGAAATTTGTAATAAACCATGATGATAGATTCTGCTTTTTATCACTCCGAGTAATTAAAGCTCTGAGCCAATTCACTGCTGCTGGTCTACTGATAAATCTAATTTTAGAGTCCAGAATTGCAAAAACCTGGGACCTTGATACATACTCACCTTTCTAAACCACTTTAAAAATCTGGGTATGAAAAAGCCCAAGCCCCATCTGCTGTAATATCTCATGTCAATCTGCTCAGTATTCTGGCAGCAGATTTATTACACTACATTAAAACCAATTTTTCAGCAGTAAGATTGTCCTCTTCCTGGGCCAGGGGACCTTGAGAAAGTCACATTTTTAAGAGGAATAAACTCAGTAATAGGAAGCCTCTGAAATATTAAAAATTTAGTTACTTATCTGTGACACAATTATAGACATATTTTCTATCAACATGAAATACTATTTGACTGGTCAGTGGACAATGGTCTCTAATAATTCTGCTTCCAACAAATATCCAAAATTAACAAAACAGTCCCTAGAAAAGTTCATCACTGGCTTGCTAAGCAAGAAGAGCAATCTTACAAAACCCATCATCCTTTATCGCCAAAAAACTTCTGATATTTCAAGATTAAAGTATCACTTTATTGATTCTGACTTTTTTTCTGCATAGACTTACCTGGCTTTAAAGTCTGAGTGTATCCTAACCCAATCAGACTGGAGTTGTTCACTTTGGCCTTAAAGGGAAACAATAAAGCATTATTTAGTAATAAATAGTAAATTTAGTAAATAATTTAGTATCTTTCTTCAAATTTCTCCATGCCTGAGAGTTATGCAATGGCTTTTAAGCATGTAGAGATTTCAAGTTTTAAATCCCAGATAAATCTAGAGTTAATGTTTCTACAACTTAAATCCCAAATCTCAAAGAATCTACAGCCGCTGTAGAAAAGAATGGGTTTAGTAACATAATTTTTAATTTTTTCCAGACTGACAAAAACAGTTTCAAAATAGTGCCCAGAAATGCAATAAAACATTCTGTGTCTCTTTTAAGGAAAATCCAATAGCTGTGCTCTCAGGCTGCCAAAACCAAAACAAACAGATCCAACTACACAGCACAGAACTGCATCAAGACCGTGCTCTGCTGATGGAAAGGCTGCTTTCCATTTCCATTACCAGCACTTCTTTTCAAATGCATATAAATGTACAGGCACAGGACTCACAGAAAAAGAGGCATCTGGGTCAATCTGATACTTGGCTGCTATTCCAAAGCGAGTGTTGCTATTTCCAGCTGTCCAAGCCAGATTCACAGCAGTTTCCAGTTTATCATTCACCTTCTGGTAAATGGAGCCGCCAAATTCCGTTCCATCATTCCTGGAAGGAATGCATTAGTGTTGTTTTAAACAGCACCCCAAAACAATCAGCTTTTATTTTTCCAGTAAGAGCTGTATTTGCACAACATCCACTTACACCTCATTAAATATCCCTGGAACATCTAAGATAGAGACATTAGGCCAGATTGGTTATGAAGCTATTTTTAGATGCTTCAATTCACTGCAGATTATTATATTTCAACAACTTCTGAAACTGAAAAAAACCCATGACAAACTATCAAAAATTAGACTAATGATGACAGCTTCCAATTTTCCCTTTGTTGTAGATGGGAGTCTTTGTAGTAGAGAGATTGATTTTTTCCCTGCATGACTCTGAAATAATTATGTTTAATTATTTATATATGGCAAATGTTTCCTTGTGCCCTGAGAGGGCTGTACCCCAGTCACAGAGCCCGAGTCATCCCAAAACTGCCATGTCAGCATGCTTTTACCAGACACAGAGGAACTGTATCACATGTGAAGATGCCAATTTAATCTGCAGGTCTATAGGCTTTTGCAAATGAATTCCACTTGCAAGTGTTTACGGCACATCTGTGCTATGGTCTAGGGACTAGAAACAGAAATGGAACTAAGCTTGCTTTGCAGAGAGCACTGGCCCACAGCTGAACTGTGAGTAGCACAACTTCCAACTACTAATGCCCCAATGTGACACAAGAATAAAGTGTGGTGAATAAAAGGCAAAATGTTAGAGCATGCAGATCATAAAAACAAGACCAAAAGACTCCTAAAGGCCTTGCGCTCCTCATAAACCAGGGAGCATCTGAATTTCCATTTTTGCTTATTTTCTTAAAGAGAGGATATAAACATATTGTAGAAAACAGGCTTTAAACCCCAGGAAGATCTGGGGTTACTTCTAAATTGTGAAATAATCTGATTCCAATTATTAGAGTACACCAGACCTTTAGTGATTACAAAAAGGGGTAGGATTAGGATCTTTTCCCTTTCACCCCTTTGATCTGATATTCTTTAGTTCATAACATTGCACAAAGAGCGGTGATATGCCTATTTAGAAGTTCAAGCAATAGCAACAGCCTTTTAAATGTTAGAGCAATTCTTCCAGAATAACACTACAATACTTACTTCAGATAAGACTGAAGCTCACATTAACTGCATGTGCTTGGCTCTCAAGAAAAGGAGAGATTAAAAAGGACTGAGGAGAGCTGGTTATACAGGCAGATTTTGTGCAAGGTTCCCCACACAGCTCTGTCTTGACCTGCAACATTAGGGGGGGGCGGTCTGAGCTATGCTTAAAAAATGAGGAAAGTCATATTTAAAACTAGAAATTATCCAGCCCTACCTCCCTTGTTTTTATTATTAAAGAATAATAATAATATTAATAATAATATTAATAATAATAATAATGTCAACTTCTTTTTAGCTGTAATAGTAATAATAGCACTTTTTATGCATATAATAGCACTTTTAATTTAGATTTAAAAAAAACACTATCCCCCTATGAAAATTAATATATTAAGGCATCCTGAAGGCAAGTAACTTGCTAGACTCCCCTGCTTTGTGTAATGCCAGGAACAAAAAAAAAAAACATGCTTCAAGCCCCACCTAGTTACATTATCTGCTCTGCCACAGCATCCCAGTGAAACACTGGCCTGTGTAGATGTAAAAACCAAGCAGCCTAGTGAGGGGAGTGCCACATACAACTCTTTCTGGGATTATATAAAAGCTCTGACATGTTTTCAAAGCTGAAATACATCAACCACCTAACTAATCTATTATTAACAATAAATAAGATTTCTATTTGTATCATACATCTATAATTTTGTACAATAACAGCAACCTGAGAAACAGACCCTCAGAAATACAAGAAACAGATTTGAGCCTCTGTTGCTGTTATGAGTTTCTGCTGTTGCTTTAATTAAGAGTAATAATAACCAGCATTTTATAGTGAAAGCCAATGATATAATGTTCTGAACTGCTACAGCACAACTAAGTTGAAAGTCATTGCACTTGAAGGAGTAACTTCTAACTCCTCAGTGGAAGGGGACCCCACATATTGTTTTGATGGAAGTTTTTGCCCACATTTTTGTGCTTTGGCAATCCTTCAAACATACTGTCTGGGCTGTGGGGGTTCGATTGTTCTGCAAGGCAGCGGGAGCTTCCTAAACCGGATCACTGCAAAACAGCGTGAAACGGAACAGAAGGCCTTTGAAGGAGCAGCTCGAGGAAGGCAGAACAGCCCTTCAGCCCCCAGATGGAAACAGCCTGGAATAGCTCTGCTACATGCAAAACATCCAATTACCCAAGGGCACAGAAAAGGGGGGCCAGGAGAACGGATTAGGGATTGCCTAATCTTAAAAAACTGTCTTCCTCAAAGGCATAAATTGCCTTTTTAGGAGGAACAGGAGACAGAAAAATTAAGGTTTTAATGGAATTTGATCCTGGTGTCCCAGCTGATACATTCAGAAAGGACAAATACTTGTGTAAATAGATTATTAGAAGTTGCAATACCAAATAAACTTTTACACCATATCCCTTCCAGTACTAAAACAAACCCAGGCCCTGTCTCTTCCACTCACTCCCTTTTGCCTGTTCTTCTTCATCCTCTGATTAACTCTTTCATCTACACATCAAACCACCATTTTGTTTGATGTTGACAGGTGTAAAAGGAAAACATTGCTTTTATTTCAGCTTTCACAAAGAGTATTTTTATAACTTAAATTTTTTTGTATCTCTAATGGATTCTAACAGTCCTTCTCTGCTAGACAGGCATTGGACCCCTGGGTGCTCAGTGAGTTCCAGCTCCTTCCATCATGCACTCCCTCACCCACACAACTCAAAGAAAAGGTAATGCAGCTGAAAAAATACAGCTTGACATCTTCAATGAAGAATTAATTTCCAATTCACCATTCCCTTGTTCACCATTGCTGAACCTCTGACCCTCTCATTATTTAGTAAGCAGCAAAATCCTTCCAAATTCCTTTTTAGTGCCTGTCTGCCAGTACTTACACATTAGTATGAAGCTGGAATTCATCAGTCTTATAGCCAACAGCGAAGTTGCTCTGGGTTACTCTAGACTTTGCTGTCTCAAAAGTCATTTGGTAGCCTGCCAGCCACCCTTCATAGCCAAGCACAAGAGCTCCACGTATTGAAGGACCCGCAATATCAAAATCCATGTCACAGCCGATGTTGATGTGCTCCCTTTTGTACCCCGACTTAATTTTAGCGCTCTTTTTCCTAAAAAGAAAAGAAAGATATCATATCTTTGTAAAGGTACACCTGCAGGTAGCAGTTCCATCCTATCACTTACTTTAACTCAGTGTAATAGTTCCTGAAGACAACGTGTACATCCCTAGAGAGCCACATGATATGTCACCTTCTTAGAGTTCACCTTTACAAAACCCTAAGTCAGCTACAGTGAATGCTTTGCAAATGAGCTATAAAATGTGGTGTGGTGCCCCACAAAGCACTTCTGGACTGTTTTCTGAAAAGCAGCTGCACACAGATGGGAAGTGACAAAACCATATCCTCATCTCCAACTGATACAATGGTTTTGCAAGTTTGGTACATACAGGGAAGGAATGGAAACTGTAGAAGTTTACAGGTTTGTCACCAGAAATCCACAGTAGTGGACTTGCTTGCCTGTCCAAGCAAAAAACTTTTGCCTGTCTCAAGCAAACAATTTTTAGACAAGCCTAGTGAATTGGGTAATTTTATTTACTGTGACAGACATTAGGAAATCACTACTTTGTCTGCAATTTCCTGAGGGAAAAGCTCTGCTGTGAAGCAAGCAGGCTGCTTCAGTGGCTCTGACATCCCCATCTCTCCTTATGGTACTTGGTGAACTTTAATAGTTACAGCCACTTACAGCCACCAGAAAGCCGCCAGGTTAAGGCAGAAATAAACTTTCCTGTTTTATACTATTGGCCAGAACAGTATTTTCTCATGTGTCCTTAGGCTGATTTACATCAAGGGTGCAGACTCCCACAAGGCAAGAGAATTATCTCTAATACATTCAGCTACTCTTTTCTTCTCTTTTTGCAAGTGTCTTCTGTCTTTGACCAAATCTTTACTGAAATCTTTCTGGAAAAGTCAGGCTAATTTGAAATTTCAAATCAACCTTTCACGTCAGCTAACAAAAACAACCTCCAAGAACAGTATCAGTGCTGTATCAGACCCACACAGAGGCTGATCTCTTTTTTATTATTATTAGTTCAGACCCAGGAATTTCTTGCATTTTGCAGAAGCAGGAGTGCCAAAAGCACTCATCTGCAACTTCTTTAAGTCAGCAGTACTTCACCCACCAATGTCACAGGGACAGAAGTAAGAACACAGAGTGCTCCAAAAAATGACTTTACCTGCTGAAAGATTCCTCACAGTCAGTAAGTAATAAGGAGGGGGAGAAGAAGTCTCATATTCAGACATGGTGCATCACTGTCAAATTAAGCCAGGTCACACCAGGATTGAATCTCACTCCATTTAGCCACATTTAACAGTCCTCTCGAGGCAATCATAACTACAGTGTCTGTGAAGTGCCCAAGAAATAGTTCTAGACCTGTAACATCATTCTTAAACAAGGTTTTTCCTTATAATTTCTCTAAGAATCCTACCAGTTAAGAAATAATTATAAAAATCTACTTGAGATTACTCTGAATAACCAAAATATCTTGTTAACCTAGAATTAGGAGTGGAGTGAAAGCAGTTGACAGTGCAGAACACTACATCTAAAAGACAGGGTAAAAGCTCCCCTGGGACTGTTACCCTGAGAGCCTGCAGTGCAGTCTGCTGCTCTGGGAAGCTGATGCGCAGAGTATTTTGACTCACTGGCAGCACTGCTTGCACAAGATAATCAGGGGAAAAAAATAAACCAACATCTAGACCTACAGCTGCTGCTTAATCCCTCTGGCCCACATAAAACATGGCATCCAATCACCATGCCAGAAACACCCACCCACCACCAAGGCACACTGTGGCCTGCAAGAATTCGGATGATAAATTCAGCTTGGGACAAGAGCCCAGTTCTGTGTCAGCCTGTCAGAGCTGTGGCCAACTGGCCCCTGGAGCTTGTTAAGCTTTGCATTACAGCTGACTTGTTTAGTGCTTTTATTAAGGCAGCAGCTCACCCTCTGACACGGCCAGAAATACAGAATGGAGCAAAATCACAACTTTTTCTTCACTCTCTAAGTCTAACTATAATTTTCAAACTATTGTGTTTAAGTTTGCTTGCTATAGTTAAGGATTAAAAAGGGATTATTAACACTAAGATTTAAGTGACATGTGCATGATTTCATTGTACACAGGCTGATTATTACCTGTCTTGATATCTCAGGACAAAAAATTAAAAATGCCTTTTTTGTCACGTTAGCTTACTCACTTCTTACCCAGTGTTAGGAGAGAAGGTGGAGTCAAAGGTCAGCTTCAGGCCCCGTGCAAGCTGAACAGAAAAGAAATTCAGTGATTGGATTTCTAATTAGACATCAGCGTAAGTGAATTTACAAATTGCTTTCTTGGAGCCAAAAATTACCTGATCTTCAAGAGTAATCTCAGTGCCTAGTGTGTTGTCAGTGTTCCACTTTTCTGTGAACATCAATCCATATTCCACCCATTTGTATTTTGTTTCCAAACTACCACTGACTTTGCTTGTTTCTGAGTTTGCTGAACCTGAGCTTGTAAATTCCTAAAAGAAAAGAAATAATTTATATATACAATAGATGTATTTGTCAATATATACATATATGCAATCAGGCAAATGCTTATACTTGTAGACCATATCAGTCATTATAATTTGTTAAATATTAGTTCATATAAATACAAATATATTTATTTTAGAAAGAAATATACAGTAATCACAAAACCACTGCAATGTTCTGGATTTCAGTGTGCTTTCAAACTCACCAGTCCATTTTCAGATCTTGTTTTCAAATCAAGTTTTATTAACCCAAAACCTACAGAATGAGTAAAAAATATCAATCATATATATGTTCATTTGAAAAGCATTTCTGATTTATTTCTTGAAACTCTCTTCTAAATCACCTGTTAACCATTAAATAGTTCAACCAAGGGCACAGTTATCAAACCATGTGTTTCTAAGAAGCAGCTTGTACTCACTTCAGATAGCACTTGACTGATGAATCCTATTGACCTCAGCAATATAATTGGGACTAAATTAGGTAATAATACTTTTATTCACAGTGAGCAGCATTCTATTCATAAGCAAACTACTGCCATCAGTGATCCTGTTCATCAATACAAGGGCACAGCCAAAATACAGCACACAATTTTCTCTCAAAACCAACAACAGTTCTATGGGGAACAGGAAGAATTTTATCAAAAGAAAGGTAAGTTACCCTCCCTTTCCAAACAGCAAGGGCAATGTGAAGCTGTGATTCTGTGGATTCTAATGGAAATAATTGGATTATTTCTCAGGGAAAATATTAAAATACTAACAGTTTCAGGAGTCAGGTAGACAGCAAAAGAACAAACTTATTTTGGCTTTATTTACCATATCCCTTGGTGAAAATATCTCTGGCAGATTTGCCCAGGTCAGCATAAGCAGGTGGAACAGCCATTTTCTGGAAAGAAAAATTTAAGAAACAAAAAATGGAAATTACAGTGTTCAGAAATTTACTTAATTCATTTAAGCACAAGAAACAAGCCCACTTCAGCCCCTTTCATTTTGTAGCCCCACCCACCACTTAAATACAGCCTGAAGAAAGCAGCTATTGCAAACAGTGTGATTTCATTTCGCAGCAATGACCATGTACTTGCCACTGAGGATGTGAAACAGACTGCAGACAAATATATATTAAAAGAAAAGGAACTGTCTCTGCCTGTCCGAAGAGTTAACTGTTGATTTCTTATCAGTGTTAACTGCATGAATGAACTTATGGTTTTTTCAAACCATTTCCTGGAAATGTTTCTCCTGTTTCTCACAATGGATCTCTGCATTCTGATGTAAAGCATTAGGGCCCCCACTCATTCACTAAGGAAATGTAACCAGAACAAGCATCTATCATCAGGAACATCTCTCTTCCCCTAATTCAGAACAGCAAGTGGGTAATATTTATGTCAGCAAAATTAGTAAATCATCTTTCTTATGCTTCAGTTTTCTTTCACTATTAATGGGTTAAGATATCTCCTTAGACATTGACCTTTAAGTATTTTTCTGTGCACCTGAGAAAAAATGACCTTGCTGAGAAAAATTCAGACTGCAGTGAGGCTACTCTGTGAAGTCCGGCCACAGCCCTGCTTCAGCAGCAAAATGCAGGCTGGAGCTCCCTGCAAAGGCACAGCCCCGTGCTGGGGACACTGCAGGGACAGCTTTTTCCACTGGGTTTTGTTTCTTAGGGATGCCCACACTGCCATGGAGGTCCTCACTTTCCCATCTTCAGCAGGCCCTGCCTGACATTCTTGCTTCAGTGGCCTCCTGCAAAACACATAAATGCAACCCATTTTCTCCACACTGGGAAAACTGTCTCACCATATACAGAGGAGAAAATAGGATCCTGAGAGGAACAAACCAAGTGAATCTCCTTTTTTATCCAAGTACAATATTTTCTACTCCCTTATTCAAATAAAGTCATTTCTTTAGGGGAGACAAAGTCAAGCGATCTGAAATGATGCACGTCTTTTGTCTTTGTACACAAGATTTCTGAATTCTACACAGCAAAGGAGATAAATCATACTTATAAAGCTAATCCTCTTGATACCTGATGTTGCACTAAAATTTCGTATTCACAAACTTTTTGGCTGTTCAGAAGTAATAAGCAGTTTACTACAAATGCATGCAAATGCTTAAAAAACTGCCTGACATTGTTACTCCGGAGTATTCAATGTTAGCAGAAAACTACTCTTTTAAATCCCACACAAAGCCACTAGCTCTGAACACAAGGGTGCCTTAATATCTCTCTGGCTGCAGACTGGGATGCAGCTCTCAGGCAAGCTCACCACCCCATGAAGATCAGATGATCAGATAGGGACTTTCGGCAGTCACTCGGCGCCTCAAGCACTCCAGACAACAAGCTGGTGCCTGTTAAAGCAGGATATTGCTATTGCATAAAGGAGGAATCCCTATCCTAGAGGGAACAAAACAGATCTGGTGGCTAAGTAAAAGCAAACAGTTTTTCAGAACATAAAGCAGGATACAAGGGGACATACTAGGATGCAGCTTCAGTTGCAGACTACTTGGTTGCATGTCATTTCTTCCCAGTTATAGTCCAGTATTAGAATGCATCCCCAAATACACAACCACCTGAAGAGTTAAAATAAGGTTTTAATTTTTTTTAATTCATATTCCAGAGCAGTTTTAGCTGCTTATATTGTACCTAAATTTCTCTGCTTGGGTTTGTTTAATGGAAACATAAAAGCAGGGATTTATTGTTTATACACAAAATCAGCCTTAAAAGGGGGGGAGAAAAAGGGAAAAAAAACCCCAAAAACGTAAGCAGAAAAAAATCCTAAGAAAGTATTACCATATTTGTGTAAGTAATTCTGCTCCTCATTGAAGTCACTAGAAGCAGATATAATGCCCTGCTTGGAAATCACCCCCCAAAGGCAGGCAGCACTCGGGAGAGGGATGGCAGGAGTCACTAAGAGCTGTCTGTGTACAGCAAATGCTTCCGCCTTGCCAGGGCAGCTCAGCCCCATGAGAACCCTCCGATGGATATTGCCATTTAGCATCATCAAAAATTAAAAATATTACAAATCTCTACACTTGAAAAATCAAATAAGCATTGCTTTGAAAGATAATGCACTGCTCTGCCAGCTGCATCTCAGAATCTATCAGATCTATTTTATCAACAGTCCCTTTGAGTCACTTCATAAAATCAAAATATTTTCTTCGTAAGCGAATGCTGTATGCTTTTGGGTTGAATTTTCTCAGTCATATTTTTCCCTTCTCCAGACTCATGAAGCCAGGTTTTGTTCCCTGATGCCTGTGCATCCCCTCTGGCTGTGGCCAGGCTCGTCAGGTGCGTGAGCTGTGCCAGGCTGCTCCACTGCTGCAGTCTGGGCCCAGAACAGTGGGAGACATGAGAGCTCCACTTAGACAATTACTATAATTAGGGGACAATACTGAAAGCCAAATCCCTGCTGGTTGTAAGGCAAATCATATAACACACACAGAGCAAGGTGTTTAAAATTGCTGAGTGTGGAAAATGCTAGGAGCTGTGTACTTGGTTGTTAACCTTGCTGTTGTCAGCAAGAACAAAACAAAAATAATTATTTCTGTTTGCACTGGCTAATAAGAAGCCTCTTGTTCAACAGATGGAAAACAAAACTGATTACATCCTGTGCGAGTACAGGTTGTAAGACAAGCATGCTTAGCAGGGATTCAAACTCTTAAAGGATCAAGGAATGGCCGTGGCCAAGTGCCCTTGCTTTTCACCAGTGGGATCCGTGCACATTAACTCAGATTAGGTTTGGACTGAAATGAATTCATTGCTTTTATCCTTGTCCAACTGTGCAAATAGCTCAGCGTGACTCCGGACCTCAACGCCTGCACAGAGCAGGCCAGGCAGAATATCTGTAACAAGTTCTAGGTGGGAAAATATTTTTGTTTTCTTGAGTAAGAAACACCTTAAGTGTTGACTAATAAGTGATGACTGAAGAAAACCTGAACTGAGGAGTAAGCTCCAAGTGCTGCTGCGAGCATACCTCCAGGAATGCTTGATTTATAACTGCCACAGGGAGAAAATCAGGATCTCCCTTTGGAGCTGCAGGACCCAAGAGGCAGCCCCAGTGAAGACTTCATTACAGCAAGCCAAATTTGAATATTTTCCGGTGTCACAGATGGCAAAGTTTTCACTCTATGATGCAGTTCTGGGCAATTAAATCAAATTCAGTCCAAAAAGTAGCAAACTCACAGGATGCCCTGGCAAATACAAGGACTGGCTGCAACCAAAGGAAAACTCATCTCTGCTTGGTAACTGTCATACATGCCTAGGTTAAAGTTTCCCTGCACATATTTATCAGGTTTATGATATTTACATGGAGAAAGGAACAATCTAAAAATTTAAGATAAGAATCAAATCCATAATAAGAATAAAATTCCCATGAAGACAACGGAAGTCTATCAGATTCAAGGTTAAGAAAGCAGAAAGGTTGGGTTTATCCTTATGTAGCCACATTTTTTCCCAATAAATCTGAACTCATATGCCATTTCTTGATGGCACCAGTAGTTCTGAATATTCCAGCTCCCTGTTTCCAAAAGCATGAAAAGATGCTACTTGCAGGGTGGACACATTACAGCTGCTGGGAACAGCTGGGAGGGACAGACAGCATTGGGTTATGCGACCAGGTACAGTCTGTCTGCATGGGGAAAAACCCACATGGGGATCTTCTGCCTCAAGGTTAAAAAGAATACTAATTTATTTGTCATTTACCTCTTTCATTAAAGGAAAAATGATTCCTTGGAATGAAGCAGCTTTTAGGTGCCTTTCTGGACCCCCAGGCTGGGCAGTGTCATTTCCCAGCCAATGTCTGTGGTGTCAATACCCTCAAAGGATGGGGCTTTGCTCTCAGACAGAGCAGGGCCCAGCTCCCTCCACATCCCATGGCTGGCTGGAGGCACCAGCGTCCCCCTACAACATCCCAGGCTCCCAGGGGAGCTCGGTGCTGGCTCCACACTTCGGGTTTTATGGTCCAGATCCCAAATCCCTTCGAGTCATGCTCACAGTCTGCTTCAGATCAGGTTCAGCAGCCTCACTGTGCAGAGATTTAAGAACACACTTACCCCTAAATACATGCACAGTCACACAGAGGTCAAACATCAAGCTGGGCACATTCATGAGGCTTTTGAGAAGCCAGTAAAAGCACGTGGTTTGTAAATAGCATTATTAGACACAATACTTAACAACACTTTTTGTCCCAACTTGCTACTGTGCCAACATCATATAATCCATGCACCATTATGACTCAAAATTTAAGATTGGGAGTCCACAATTTCTTTTGTTGCAGGCATTATGCAGCGTCCCTGTGACACTTGCAGGATCCCAGCCCTCCTGCTGGAGCTTTGCTCTGGAACTGCATGCATGATGGAGCAGATTTAAAGAAGGGTTTATGCAGTACCTCTGTAGCCCAATAAACAGAGGAGCATAAAGGAAATAAACCCCTTAAAAGCAAATGTAAATATTATTATTTAGGCTATACTAATTATGGAATTAAAGAAAGAGACAGCCTGCTCTTAATTGTATGGGTACATGTTAGGAACTGCAGTGTTGTATGGCAACCCCTTATTAAACTATCACACATAAATATCGATTAAATGAACTAGGGGGAAGTCGCAGCTTGCAGTAGCTACTGTAGTTACTAAATTGCAAGGGAAGAACACAGAACCACAGTCCCTACAAGTTAAATTAAACTGTTTCTGTTAAATACCTGCGGAGGAGGAGAAGAGAAGAGCAGTGCTGCTGTCCCAGCCCGTGCCGCCAGCACGGCAGGGCCCAGGCCAGTGCACGCTCCGGCAGCACACTCAGGAAGGGACATGTCCCTCCTCCCAGCCCCACTGCAGGAACACCCAGCACCACACCAACGGGGATGAGTAATTAAAATGGAATTTTATCTTCCAGCACAATGTGACAGCTCACACAGAAAAGGAGCATCTGCTACACCGGTGGATGTGTTTTTCCCTACCTGCAGCAGATGCCAAGCCCAGGAGGGCCTGAGCTTGCATCCTGCCTCCATCCTAACAGTGCCAGGGCTGGGGACATCCTCCCAACAGTGATGTCCCCCACACCTTCACACCCCCATACACACACCTCAAAATGTGGGCAGGAAGAAAAGGTGGATCAGTGCAAACCTTTGATGGAGAGTGCTGGGGGGAGGCATTATTCTGGAATGTCATTGCAATAGTGCAAAAGCCCATTTCTGACAAAAATTCATAGGTGAAATGCCATGAGAAAGGTGATTATTCAACCATCCACTGTACGCAACAAAACAAACTGCAACACACCTCTATTCTCACTAAGTCATCTGAGAAACAAGCTGGGATCTGTTTCTGCTGGAATCTCTATAAATATTCCCCAGAGACACAACCCTGCATTGGTCACTGATGATGAGTCAGCTCCACTTCATTTTCTGAAAATTTTGTTACCGTTTTTTTTTATTTTTCAAATACCTAAAGACTGAATGAGTCAAAGACTTTTCCCTCCTCCAGCAAGAGTTGTTCCCACCAAGGGCTGTGACAAGGCAGAATCGAGGCGGCTGCTGCTGTGGCCCCACAGTGCTCTGTACGGGAGGGGAAAGCAGAGACGGGGGATTTTTAAACTGACATTATTCCCCACAAGTAAAAAGCTATATTCTGAGAATAAGCAGAATAAAATGGAAGAAGAATGAGTTTGTCTGCTCGGCTTGAAGCTTTGGGGTTTTGATACATATCAGAATGAATCTGTCAACCCGCAAGAAGGATCCCGGGGCTGCGGAGGAGCGCGGTGAAAGGGATGTCAGGGCCAAGAGCCGGTGCTACACCCGGGCAGGTACGGCCACCTTCGACCTTTGCTTCCCGGGAAGGAGCAGAACGATCACGCTCGCTGAGGCGCTCGTCAGGAGCCGCACGCCCGCCGTGGCCCAGTGACCTTTCTCCTCCCGTCACGGGGCCAGCGCCCGGTTCGCTGAGCTCGGCCTCCGCGCTGCGGCGGCGGCATCCCGGGATGCGGCGCCGGGACCGCTGTCCCGCCAGCCGCGATGTCCCGGCCGGCCGCGCCTCCCCGACAGGCCCCCGTGTCGCAATGCCCGGCGTTACGTAAGGACACGGTTTTATCCCCGCTCCGCCGGGCCGCGGGTGGGCAAACCCGCGCGGGGCGCTGCGGGCTCCCCCCGCTCCCACGCACGCCCCGTGACCGGGTCCCGCCGCCCGCATCGCCCCGCGCCGCGGCCCGGGAGCCCGGCCCGGGACAGCCCTACCTGCCCCCGCCGCGGCGGCAGCTGCGCTCCGCTCCGCCTGGGCCTCCTCCGNGCACGGGGCTCCGCCGGGCAGCCCCCGCGGCCCCGCTGCCCGCACAAGGGCCCGCACCGGCCCCGGCTGCGGCATCGGCGGGGTGC
>VWZV01004528.1:247708-313477 GCA_013397155.1 Irena cyanogastra
TGCCGGCCGCGCTGCGACCCAGGGCACCTGCAGCCGCCTGGGTACCAGAATCCCCAGCTCTGCGGGAAACGAGACGAGGTGACTTTTAAAGGGCCCTTCCAAGCCTAACTATACCGATTCGATGATAGTCCCCATTTAGTCTGAATTAGGTAAATTAGAATTGCCTAGAATTCAGTTTAGAATTCAATTCTAAGTCCTCGTCTGTTAAAATTAAAATTCCCCATATCCTGGTTGAGGCAAGAGTGGTGGGGGAGGAAGGGATGTGGCGTTTCAAAGGGAGGACTTGAAAGAGGATCTGTGAGCAGGTGAGGCTGCGTGTGATGTCTGTGAGTGTCCAGGGGAGTTGTCAGAGGGCCAGCGGTCAGCAAGACTCCCCCCGTGGGGACTGACTGCGGGGCGTGGAGAGGCTTTCATGAATTAGGGAGCCGACCGCTTTCCTAGATCTCGCTCAGACACACGAATCTGCCCTCACAGCTTACAGGGAAGCTGGACTGGGTCCAGAGCAGCACTCTCCCGGTGACAAAAGGTCAGGCAGGGAGTGCTCTGCTATCGGAGGGGAACAGAGATGGAGCTGGGCCACTTTCAGGATGAGATATAAACCCAGTCCTGCTCTGTTGAGGTCCCTGGGACACTCAGAGCATCACCCACAAGATAAACAGGGGAATCATTTCAGCCAGGAAACTGCTGATGGTCTGGCTGGTCACCCTTCTGCCCCCACCACGCAAGGGATGTCTGTGTTAAAAAAAGAACCATTGCTGAGACTTTACATCCCACTCATGGGAACATTTGTTTTGTTTTTTAGTTAGTTCTTTCCCACTCTTTCTCCCTTGCACAGTGGGTATGGGTGGTGAGAGGAGGCATTTTCCCTGCTTGTGCTCTTGCCTGGCTCATGCCTTTGCTTTCCCAGCAGCATTTCTCTGAAGGGCACTGCTCCCACAGCTATGGCAGGGCTGTACCCCAAGCAGGTGAGTGCTGCCTGCCCTGGCACAGCCTGGGAGCAAGGCTGGAGTCATCCAGCTGAGCACACGCACAGCACTGGGGAACTTTGGTCAGGGTTCAAACTAAATAAACCCTGCAAGGAACTTGATGTTGAAGTGTATAAATGAAGTGGCTTGTGGAATTCAGTGAGATCTCAGGAATTTCTTGTCGTGACAGGGTGATAGAGGGGAAAGGATTGTGTGTAGCCACATATTGACCTTAGAAAGGCAGCTGAGGCAGCAAAGGTTGAAGGAATTGTGCTGGATACCAAATCCACATTAAAATAAAGCATGCAGCCTGCCACCAGCGTAGGAACCCACAGAAACAAGAGGTCTCTTTCAAATTTGGGAAGTTCTTCTAGCCACAGTCATTTTGTTGATCCAGGCACCACTACGAGTGTGGGTGTTGTAACCAGAGCACAGAGTTGCAGTCAGGGTGAAGTGTCAGCTCTCAAAACCATCTTGGTTCTCCCTCTGGCAGCAGCTGGTACCTTCCCTCTTTTCCTGCATCCTGGAGCTTGTCAAAGCCTGCCCTGGATTTCACTCACTGTCCCATGAAAAAACATAGCCCAGCAAAAAACCACAGTGGGCAGCTTTCTGCCCGGGTGCATTGAACCTGCTCCTCCAGGAGTCAGAGGAGCAAGGGGAGAGAGGGAGCTGCTGGTGCAGAGGCAGGGCCCCAGAGGGGAGCAGGGGCACAGGATATTCCCCAACATCCCTTTGGCTCAGTCACAAGGTGCACTTTCACCCTGAGCAGCAGCTCCTCTGCCTGCCCCTGCCAAAGTGCAGCCTCAGCTCTTTGCCCTCTGCGAAGGTAAATCTGACAGTAACGAGTGTGATTTGTGGAGCACTGTCTCCCAGCTGTGCTCCCTCCCCTTGCATCATCCTGCTGCTGCCCCAGATTATCAAATAAAGTCTTTTATTACCTCTGGACATAAAGAAGTATTTTATTACTTGCAGACATGCAGAGATTGCAGCCTGCTCCCTACAGCTTTTCTCTGAGCAGCCAGAGCATGAAGAAACCAGCCCAGCCCCTACCCTGCACTGAGCCCTTCCAGCCCCACGGCACCCCCAGGGTTATTGGGAGCTCCTTGGAGTATCATTGGCTGAGATTAATTTTCACAGGCTGCCCCTGCAGTAGAGGCTGAGTGCACAGAATCACAGAATAATGGAATTGTTTAGGTTGTAAAACACCTTGAAGATCATCAAGTCCACCTGTTAACCCACTACTGCCAAGTCCACCACTAAACCATGTCCCCAAATGCCATGTCTACATAGTTTTACATCCCTCAGGGGCTGATGCTGCAGGTAGGCTAAGAATGAGCAGAGGGACAAAATGTTTAGTGTCTGTGAGAGATAATTTTTTGTTAACTTCTGGAACACGCATCTACCAAAAGATGGCAGCAAATCTCCTCATATGGAGTTGGGCATTAGTGTCATCTGCTCTCTTGGGCTCTATTTTTCCTACAGGTTGTGAACTGTAGATTATCCTGGGGAGTACCTGAAGAACAGGAGGCTTACACTAGATGTTCTCAGTGGAGAAAATCTGTGCTTATGACTTCAGTTTAAATTTTACATATTCCTTCTACAGTATAAGAAATTTCCAAAATGCTCTAAATGTCAGTTCCCTCTTTTATTTTGGCAGTTTTAGTTTTTAGTAACGCTACAGCTTAATTTATTGTGAAAATAGAACATAAGGGTATGCATTATAATAGATTTGACTAACAATAATTCCACAAATAGTTCACATACAGGCTCTGTCTAAATGTTCCTTTTCCATCACAGTCTTTAGGTCTTGAGCACTCAGAGCAGTTTGTTTAACACCAGTTTGCTGGAGAAATCTGGAATTGCCCCATCTTTCATTATATAAATCTGCATGTCAGTCAGGGGATTATTTTTAAGCTCTGTTCTGCATCACTAGTGGCTATAGATGTCACCCTGGTTCTGGTACTATCCATACCAAATTAGCTGGGAACAAATCAAAGTTAGTAGAGTCACTGCAGGTACCAAAATGTGGGCTCCACTCAGCTCTGTGACAGTCCTGGGGCTGGGCTTGCAGCAGCTGTGCCCTGTGCTCCCCTAACAGGGCACAGATTTACAGAGCAAACCACAAAACAAGTTTTTTATTCAGGAGTTAGTGGTGGGAGGCCTGGAAGGATCAGCTCTTCTGCATTTCAAAGTTTGCTTCTGATTCAATTTCTCCATAAAATGGGGCCAGTAAATACTATTTTCAACAATCACTTATACATAGCCAGATTGTGCAAAACTGTCATTTCCTCCAAAAATAACTTACCTGCCTAAAATAAAGCTGTGAGAAAAAAAATTGCAGCTTGTGAATTCTACATGAACAGCTAAGTCTAATTCAACTGCAATTCCATTCATGTCACATAACATGTTTGAACAGCAGAAAACTCATTAGCCAGAGATCCAAGATGTATTTGTTCAATAAAGTTTGATTTGGCTCTCTTTAATAACAAAAATGTTTTCAGCTTGTTAACCTGCAAGGAATGCATTCATAATCTGTCAAGAACATGCTGATGGAATCATAAAATAAGCAAGGATGCCTTGCTGCTGGGTATCACACTATGTAAACATATCTTCATGCCTCTTACACGTGTAAACTCAACGCAGGCTGTGCTGCTCAGAGCCAAGCCCTCGCTGCCTGCTGTGCCCATGTCAGAGACAGCTTGTTTCCACTGCAGAAATCCCTGCACTGGAGGTGCTTACACAGCTCTGATGCTCCACGGAGCCTCTCTGTGTCAGAATAAGCAATCTTTACCTGGGCTAGTGTAAGTGGCTGCTGCTGGTCTCTACAAATGAGTCCTGTCAGCTCTTTACCACCAGCAGCACAGCCCGCTCACCCCCACCCATGTCACTGCTCCCTCCTTCCCCGTTCTCTCAATGTGACACAAATGTCTTAAAAACTCTTTAAAATAGTTGTGTAGTTTTAACCTATTCTTTTCACAAAACACAGTGTGGACCAACTAATCGTGCAAGTTATCCTTGAGGATCCATAGCCTCTGGGCCAAGCAGCCAAGAGTGGCCATGCCAGCCAGCCCAGCTGCAGCCAGGACAGGCTGAAGCTACTGCAGCTTCACCAGGGGAAGGACGAGCTGGTTCAAAATGTGGGCTCAGCTCAGAAAGGTTGTTGGTTGTTCCTACTCCCATTTGTCCACTCTGCCACCTGCCTGGAGTTTCCAGGCATTGTTCAGCTGCTTAATCAAGATGTGGCCCCACAGAAGGTTGTGTTCTGCCTAGCCCAGAGCCTGGTTTACCCCTGCACAGCAGGCTCAGTCTTTCATGATGCCTGAAAAAAACACAAGATATTATTAATGGAATTCTGTAGGTGGATGCTGATCAGCACATTTCTGGGGTGAGGGAGCCACGTTCAGGCTTCTGTCCTGGCTGCACCCAAACATCCTTCATCAACACGGCGGGGTGAGCTCTGCCGAGAGGTCAAACCTGGTTGAAACGCTGAAGGAGGGATTATTACCATGTATCCTCTGAAGTAGCAGCCGGCAGGCTGAGCAGCGATGGGCACCTGGGCCAGTGAGCTGCACCAGCACTGTGCCACACAGCTGCCCTGGGCTGGGGGCTGCCAGGAGTGGGGGCACATGGGGGTGAGAAGTCCAGAGAGGGCTGTATTGATTTTTGAGAAAGAAAGCCTAGAAGTAGAAAACAAAAGGGGAAGGCAATAAAAGCTAAACTCCCACAGCTCCTTTTGATGTTGGAAAATAACAAAGAGATTGACCTGATGTTATTACACCCCTCGCTCTCTCCCTCTGGGTTATGTTTTTATTTCCCCGAACCAGTAATGATCAAAGCCAAGAGCCCCTCCATTGCTGTGTATTTTCCTTTTCACTCCAAACAAAAGTTGCAAAGGCTGCAACACTTTCTCTCTCGCCTGTCCTGGTCCGATGCTCTGCTTCAAACAGAGCTGTTTGCAGGAGCAGCAGCTCCCATGGTCTCAGTAACCTCGTCTTCACACTGGGGGGACAAAAAAGCCCCACCCAGGCAGGAGAGAGGGAAAGTGATACACACCCTCCTTGTGGGGTGCAGCTTGACAAAACAGATGTCACTGCTTTCACGATTTGAATTGTTTGGAGAGAAGTGGAAATTCGATATGTCAGGTAAGGCTGGAGTAGAAGCCTCTCTGAGGACAGAGCATGAACAATATCTACACAGACAGATAGTGATGGGCAAGGGAGAATGGTTTTAAACTAAAAGAGGAGAGCATTAGATTAGATTTTAGAAGTAATTCTTCCCTGTAAGGGTGGTGAGGCTGGCACAGGCTGCCCAGAGAAGCTGTGGCTGCCCCATCCCTGGGAGTGTCCAAGGTCAGGCTGGACAGGGCTTGGGGCAACCTGGGACAGTGGGAGGTGTCCCTACCCATGGCAGGAGTGTGAAGCCTTTAAGAAACCTTCCAATCCAAACCATTCTATGATTTTATGACATCAATAACCATAGGGAAGTGGTGAGTGACACAGAGGCATCGACTGTGCCATCATTGCGAGGAGCTGGGCCTGCAAGTACCAAAGAGATCTTAGAATCAGAGAATCATTTGGGTTGGAAAAGACCCTGAAGATCATCAAGTCCAACTGCACTTAACCCGGCACTTCCATGAATTCTTCTTCAGAGAAAAAAAAAAAGAGAAGAAGAGAAGAAAGAAGCTGAAGCGTCGACTTACTAGCACACACACATTTTTCTGTGTATATTGAAGAATGTGTCAGCCCTCCTCACTTCTCAGAAAAAAATCAAACCCAAAATCATCACAGGCCGCAGTATTTTCTTAATATCATTATTATCTTGTCTTGCAAGTAACACTAGCGAAGCAGTGAAGATATGGTATGTCAGATAGATAGGTGATAAATGCATGCCAAGCGAAACATTATTTGTAGGCTATTTAAATTCGGGAAGCATTGGTATTAATCTGGCAGATAAGTTTCTACATTGTGGTTACAGAGCTGCAGACACAATTATTAGCTGTTATGTAGTCTAACACATCTTGTCAAGGACCAGACTGCAGAATACAATTGGAAAAAACGTCATTGAGTCACTGGATAAAAAAACTGAGTAAGAGTCAAGCAGTGGAAGCTGCAGTGATAGGCAAGAGGACTCAGTGAAGGAAGAAGCTACCAGGGCCCGTTGCTGACTGCCAGCATAAGCATAGCAGGAAGATTCATTCCCATGTAAAACAGTCAAGGAAAATTCACCTTGGCAAACAAGAGCTGCTGGAGCTGAGGGTTTGCTTGTTTCTGCCATCTTCACAAATGGAGTTTAAGTACTAGAACACTTCTAGAAACAAACAGAGACTTGGCAGCAAAATATTCACATTGGATTGATATTCACAAAAAAATAAAAAGGAGGGGGGGAATGGTTCAGCTCTATTTAAAGGATTATTTAATCAGGTCATATTTAGGTTGCCTGATCAAATAATCCTGCAAATACAGATGTGTAACACTGTTTTTTTTTAAAAACAAAACAAAACTAAGAACATCTGTTCTTCAGCTGCAGTATTTATTCCGTGCAGTTAAACCGAAGGCATGAGATCAAATCTCAGTGTGGTTGGGTTATGTGTGAGCATCTCAGCCTGAAATGCAGCTGTAGCTGCAGTACCCAATGAAACACGGCACGTGGGTTTAGACTACAGTTCTTTAAATTCCTCCAGGTAAAACTGAGTGTACAGAGAACTTCTCTAAGCGTTGTGACAACTTGTTTCTGCTGTTGTTGAGTGGATACACCTGGGAATGGCACTGAAGGAGACAGTGGAAATCAGCACTGGACTTGGAAAATAGAATAGTTTTACCTATTTATGTAGTGTAATAAATAGGGTCTGTTAAATCATTGGATATCCTCAATAGGATAAGAACAGCCCTACAGCTTTTCTCTTTGAGTTTCTTCTTCCCAAGGGAGCAAGAGGAATCTCTGGCTCAGGGAAGAGCAGCCCTTGCCAATGAGCTGCATTCCCCCTCAGTACTGCAGAGAAGCAAAGGGAGGGGGCCAGTGGGTCCTTCCCACATCACTGAGGGTTCAGACCCATCCTTGGCATTATACAGGAATAGCCACAGTTCTCATCTCCATTCCAAAAATGGGTTTTCTTCTTCAAACAAAAAGTCAGAATATCAGAACTGGCCAACAACTGACTGACAAGAACAGTAGGGATGTGACAGCAGAAATTCGAGAGGAAGGACAATGTGGTCAGGTCTTTTACATCTCCACAAGCAAGTCCTGGCATCAGATTAAAGCTGGGTATCAAGTGCACTTATAATCCCATCCCTGCACTGCATTAGCACAAGACAAATTGCTGGTTGTGATAGAAGCTGGGGCTGCTCCAGGAAAGAGGGGTTGTTTTTTCTGGAAGACAAAAGGAGATGGCTTACCTGTGAAGGAGGATTCCTCAAAGGGCACAGGTCCTGCTGGGGGAGCAGGCCGTCCCCCGCCGCCGAGAACATCTGTCACCAGACTCCTTGGAAAGGGGCTTTTTATGATCCTTACCATTCACACTTTCCAGCCAAGGATCTCGTGGGAAGTGCTGCCTGGGAGCTCTTCTTCAACCCGCTTTATGCTTATAGAAATGCTTAAAAAGGTATTTATTCCTAAAGAAATATTTTCTAGAGCTGGTAAGGAGCATTGGTGGTTGCCTTGAGGTCATCCCACTGAGCCTTGCAGGAAGGAGAAGTGGGTGACTTGAGCCAAGAATCCTTAAAATTTACAATTTGGTATTTATACAAAAATAAAGGCAGGTGAAGGGTCAAATTGGTGCTAAAGCTCTTGCAAAGTAAGCCCATGTGGAAGAGGTGAGGAGGGCTTCCCTTCCAACTCCGAGGGAAGATCAGGACAAAATCTCCACCTACTTGCTCAAGCACAGGTGAGCAATAGTTGAGATGCTTCACTGCACCCAGCTGAGCTCGGCACAGCCTTCCCATGGATCCCAACAGGGTTTGGAGCAGACAAGATTGTTTCCCAAGCACAAGCCAAAGCATTCCCCAATGTCTGGCACTTCTGCTGAGGCTGAGAGCAGCCCATCTCCTGGGGATGCAAACCTTGAGAGCTCAGCAGGTATTTGCTGTCCTTGCTGCATCCAGCCTGGATAAAGTCCAAAGAGCAGGACAGTAACAGCAGCTTGCAGAGCATCCTGTAAGGATGTGGATTTCCTCTTCTGGAAGAAGCTCTGCCCTTTGATCTATTCCACCTTAGAGAAGGAAAAGGTGGTTTTTCTCTTAGTCCTGAGATACGTCAGTCACCTTGTGGAAATAGCTTTAATTATGGAAGAGCAAGGCAGAAGCTGACAATAAACCCCAGCTCCCTACACACACGTGCACATACACATCAGCCTCTATTCCACTGACTGTAATTAGTGGTACCATTTTCTGTTCTCTTTTGATCAAAGTGCATTATTTCTGTCTGTCCAAAAGTCTCTTTTTGATCTTTGGTCCTATACTTTGATTGAAAGCTTTAGTGAAGGAAATTCCTCCACGAGTTCAATACTTAGCACGCCAAGTCCTGAACAAGGCACCCAACAAACAGAATAATTCCTCATGACAAAGGTCCCATTTGGCAGCAGATGTTCACAGAAGCCCAGGGCACTTTAGAGCATGTTTGACACTTGGTTTTAGCAACTTCAGGCCATGACTTAGGTGCATGTCAGGCCCGTAGTGACAGCAGGGGGACAGACATCTCAGGGTAAGGGCCACACAGTGGGACAGCCACCCTCCTGTTCCCTGCCAGCAAAGACCATTAGACCACAACTATTCTGCAGTTTTAGGCTTTGATTGCCAATATTTTTGCAAGCAGTTATGTATACAAAGACAGAATTCATAAAATATTATTTAAAGCAATCCTTCATAGAAAGACAGCTCATTAAATATGCTAAGACCTCTTTATAATGATTTTTTTTCATTTATTATATTTCATTTTCATGAAGGATGGCAAACTAAAAGCTCTACCCTAGTGTGTCCCTGGGATGGAAAGGGCAGGAACAGGGAGGTGGCAGAACTGCACTGGATAACAGAGTGGTATTTAATGGGGCAGGTTTGGATGCATTAGATGCACCCTGCTGCCTGAAGCAGCCACAGAAGTATAAAAAATGTAACACTGAGGGGAGAAACTTCCCTGCTAGGCTTAGCCTCTCCTAGTCAGACAAGAACAGCTCACATGTGCCATCTAGTGATGCTGCTATTTCATATATTGGGAGTTCTCCTGGCAGGACCAAAACTATTCAGCAAGACTGGAGGGCCCATAGCCACAAGGATGGCCACCAGCAGAGCTGTACAGGCAGCCCTGTCTGACAGCCCCTGGCTGCTGGGCCAGCTCTCTCCACGCACAGGCTTAGGACTGATATGAACCCAGAGCCAAAAATAACCCATACCTAGTTTCCCAAGTATAGTAGCAAGGCTTGTGCTCAAATCCACGTATTCTTTTGTGCATATGTACAAAAATACACTTGGTAAAAGCAGTATAACTAAATAGCCAAGAATGAAATAAAAACTACTCTGTAACTAGATTAACTAATAACTTGGAACTAAATAGCGCCAGTAGAAGGCACCAATGCTTAAATCTGAAGAAAAACCAAGATTTTAAAAAGCATGTTAATTGAAGATGTCCTGGGATCATGATCAGAGCAGATGGGCAGATCAAAGCCTTGGCATTGCGTAGGATTTATAAGGACAAAGTACCAGAGGCAGCAAACGAAGGGCAGACATTTACCATTTTAATTAAAGGAAGTGGGTTTGAAGGGCACTGACTGAAGGAGGATGTGGGAATAACCATTCCATTAAAAATGGAAATACCTTTTGCCAATATGCTTACTGCTGCATTTGTCACTGGGATGAAGAACAAATTGTGTGGGAGGAGATGGCTCAGAGATGCCCCAGAGCCAAGAGCCTCTCCCATGCCTGTGGGCTTGAGGCCATTGCATGTCACACTGGTGAGGGCTGGAGAACCTCAGCACTCACTGCTCAGTGCTGGTGAGGAAGTGCTTCCTCGAGAGCTTGGGGGGTGAGCAGCTCCAGCAGAGAAAACGAGCCCAGAAGGGCAGGATGGAGAGTGACCAAAGGCTGCAAGTCCAGCTGCTTCCTAGGGGCTGCATGGCTGGGCTGGTGCTGTCAGAGCAGTCACACTCTGAGGGCACAGGCACTGAGACCCCAGGCTCTGCTGATCCCAAACACTCATCAAAGCTGTGACACGAGTATTTGGTGTCCAACCTGTCCAAAGTAGTTTCCATATTTACCAATAACATCTCAGTCTTTCATGCTTCCATTTACCCTCCTTGGTTGCAGAATGTTTTCAACCTTTTTCAAGGCAATTGCATCTCACACAGGATGGTTGCAGCCACCTCCTGCTCCAAGAAATGCCTTTTCAAAGCATGAGATGCAGGGAGAGAGGTGATCAGTGTTTGCCTTCACTGCAGGCAGTCCCCCATTGGAAATCTGCTCTCTCACACCAGCCTCTCCAAGGAGTTGACTTTCAGGGGTATTGAATCTCAGGGATGTGACCTGACTTTTGCCTTTGCTGTTTCAAGTCCTGCATTGTGTAGATCTGCAATATGGAAGACACTTCAAGATCCTTCTCAGACTGTTTGTTCTCCTGCTTCTTTGTTAGTAAGATGAATGGTTCAGCTCACTTTCAACCCTCAAGTGATTGCCCTTTTCCCTGAAATAACTACTGATTTTATCTCTCATTTCCCTATACACCTACTCCCATATTTCTTTAAGTTTATCCCTGAAAGCCCCGAGTTTTTCATGCTCACTTTTCATGGCCTGCAGCTTTTCTTTTAACATTAAGAGCATTGTTTCTGGCAAGACATTAAGGTGCTCATCAAATGCCAACATAAAAGCCATAAATAATACCCTATTTGCACTCCTATTTTGATAGTCCCTCCATCTCTGCTGCGATGATGTCTCTCCCTGTCTGCACCCTCTTGGCCCAGGCTGTGTTCCTCCACCCAAGCTGGCATCACACCTTTCCTCCTTCCATCATGGCTTATTCCACCTGTGACAGTTGTGCATTCAGTGCAGCAACAAAGGATATTCCTTCACTTGGACTTCAGCCTGTCTTCTTCACTTTCAAAAATCTCATCTCCTGGAGAAGGTCATGGAGGTTTTGGCAACCTGCAAACTCAAAGATTGTCCCTCTTTCATTCTGCACACTGCCATGAAAGGATGCTGCTGGTCTCCAGCAGTGGCTTGTTTTCCTCCAACAGCTGTGCTGCAGGGACACTCAGCACCACTCTGAGTTAACTGCCAGGTTTTAAACTCCCCAATTGCATTTCAGCCTGGCTCTGTGTCCTCAAACACCCACCAAGAGGAGCATTGCTTGAGTGTCCTCAGCTGCAGACCACATCTCTGTACAGATTTAGCTTCAGCACAGCCTGCTCCTTTTCTCCCCCTTGACTTAAGGCCTGTCCTCTCCCAGGTTTCCACCACCTCACATGTTCCAGCCTAGGATATGTCACGAGAGACGAGATCTTAGTCTGCCTTTATTGCTGAGTTACAAGAAATACATTAAAGCAGGCAAAATCAGATCTCTGCTGGAGGGTGAAAAAGGATGAATGGAATGCCTTCAAAAAAACTTTGATTACCAGCTGATTCCATTAGGTCTTGTCCCCTTTTAAATAAATTTCAGGACTTCAGCAACAAGGCCTGAACTTTGAAGGTCAGGAATGGGATTAAGAGCAGCCATAAAAATGAGCAAAGCCCTCAAAAGTTATGGCCAGCACCATGTGTCTTGCCAGTTATCAGTTTCTTATGCTCTAGGGAGAAAACATCACTCAGCTTTAGCTTTTATGCCTTTCTTGGAGAGATTGCTTGCATAACTCTCCTTTTAAGTAGTTCTTAGTAGAGAGAGACATGAGTTAAAGAAATTAATCTCTCCCATTTTAGAACCAGTAAAATTTGCACCACCAACAGTACACATTTGATGGATATCTCTGTAGCTGCTCCTGTAATTTAATCCTGTAATTCAGAGATCACAATTTAGAAATTTCTCAAAGAGTAAAACTCCCATTCATCACTTCCAAAACCATGGATGGTGTTTCCCAGGTTTCAAACTCTTCCTTCTGTAAGTCTGCAGTGTGCAGGGAAAGAAGGCAGAAGAAAAGAAAAAACTTATGTTAATTTACTCTGTTATTACTATCTTACTTTCTGAGTCTGGTTTTGGAGATGGGTGCCAACATCAGGCCTCATGCCCCAGCCTTCCTGGAAGGCACCCTGTTCACAGGCTCTCTGTGGCAGCAACGTGGCCTTGAACACATGCAGTGCACCTACATTATTCTTTGAACCCCAAAATGGAAACAGGCTGTAAACCCAGCACAGATCACACCTGTGGTGTGTGATCATTAACACTTGGTCCTTTGAACCCGACTTTAACCTAACTTAGGTCTGTTTTGCTCTTTCTTTTAGTTCCTCTGGCATGAACGAGCTCATCTGGAGCAGCACAGTGACTCAGAGGTTGCCCTATTCCTCCCACCCACCTCCCCTTTCTGTCCAGCTCAAAGACTCAAGGTACAGGGGAAGCTTTTGAGCTCTGCCACATCTCCACTCTGCACTCCTCTGCCCACACTCAGCCAGCACACAGCAGTGTTTAACCAGAGACCATGCCCAGGCTGAGACAGAGCTGAAGGGCTGGCAAGAGCCACACAACAATTCCCCAAAACCTCTACCAGCCATACAACCAGCAGAGCACAAAAGCCAAGGTGCAGAGCACAAAAGCCAAGGTGCAGAGCACTGCTCTGCACAGAGGCTCTCGCTCCCAAGCAGGTCACAGGAGACATAGCACAAGGTTTTCCATCCATGGAAGAATAATCACGTGCTCTTTATGTGGCAAGGAACACGCAATGGAGCAGCTCTGGCAGCCTACGGTGCAAAGTCACATTCACAACCTTTTTCAGAAACAGAGTCATGTGAAAGCAAAGGGGCTAAAGCCTTTTAGATTTATGGAAAGGAGTTGGGGTGTTTGGGGAATTGGGTTTTGGGTTTTTTAATTCAGACTAAGAAAAAATAATTCGTTTTAATGATGGCTGTTTAGTGGGTTTCCTGATCAAAGGCAGCAGTGTCTGTGCAGAGATCACTTATGAATATCAGGTCTCTCCAGCCCCCAAATAATGTTATTGCATTGGTGAAGTTTTCCTCAGGCTAAGCCTGCCAGCCCTAACCACATGAGCTGGCTGGCAGAGGCATGGTGTGACTAACCTGGATCCAAACCCCTGGCTGGGGACAAAGCAGGCAAATTGGTGCCAGCAGGGCCAGAGGAAGTCAAACAGTAGAGCTGGAACACTACTGGCCAGTACCCTTGCTGTTAGAGTTGGGATTTTTTTTTCTGGGTTAATCTGATGGTCCTACAAGATTTAAAGGCCCTTTAGTTCAGCCTCTCATCAAAAAAATTACTTAGTGGCAGATTTTGCCCAGTCTCCTGAATTTCCCCAGTCTCCTACAGACTCCCAAACATCCTCTAATACCTCTAAAATCAGGGAAATCAGTCATAAAATCCTATTCCTTTACAGTATTAAAAAGGAAGGGACAGGAGTTTCTGCCTCCAGCCCTTTGCTGGCCTCAGCTATTAATGCTCCTACGAGCAGGAACAATGACTGGTTGAGCTGGGCAGGGATGGAGAGGGCTCCAAAGGACAGCACTGACAGCAGCACATTCCAGGCTATGAGCACAGCACCATGAGGGCTTTCCAAAACAGGGACAACAACAAGCTGCACCAAGGTGCCCCTACAGCAGCACCACACACTGTTACTTTTTTTTTTTTATTTCTAATAGGAGCAAAATTAATTCCATACCAACAGCCAAACTACATGCAGCTACCCCGATACTGGTTAAAACCAACCTTGTAGTTCTTTGAACATTTGCTTGGCATCTTCCTGAAGCACTTGACCTACATCTTCCTCCTATTCTTCCTTTTGCTTCTGTATATTCAGACTAACTACTTAAAGGAATTTGTTTCTCTGTGCTTAGCAGCAATACAAACTGCAATGATATGGAGAAAAGCCTCAGATATCAGTCATATGTTCAGTCCCTGACACCTGCCACACACCTTGTTTATAAAGCAAATCCTCCTTTCCCTTTAGAGCAGCTCATGGGTTGCTGCGGCCCTTTTATACTGCACTAGCCAGACTGGAGATCTTAATTGACACTTAAATGGTCTCTGCAAGCTGTAGGAGCTGAAGAGAAGTTTCCATTTGATTTGATCAAGAAATATTTAAGCAGAGCTGGACACATGTTTCATCATGTCTCTCCCCTGGACAAGGGTGCTTACCCACTTACCACCAGCACCTGGGCTGTCCCTTCTCCCCTCTATCCAAAAGCACCCAACGAGCCAGGGAGGAGCAAGGCTTTGCAGCTCCAGGTGATGGATGGGGCCTTGGATACCCCTCCAGCAGCAGCAGCAGTGTGGGATGCTGTCTGTGATGGTCACTGCTGCTTCTGTCAACCACTGCCCATCAGCAAAACACACAGATGCACCGTGGCAAAGCCTGCTTCCCACATGCTGCACACGAAGCAGCTTCTGACAGACTCCCAGCCAGGAGCCTGCTGGTGCTCACACCGTGGCCTCCCAGTGCTGTTTACCCCGTTACAAGTAAGCAGTTTGCACTAATGGCATGCATGGCCTTAAAGAGCCATTAAGTGTTACAGCAGCATTTGGGCTAATTAGCAAAATCCACATCAGAAGGTGCAAGTTCCTGCTTTCCTTCCTGTTTCATTATGAATACTAGATCAAGAGTTTAAAGTCCAGCCTTTAAATGGTGACCAACACCTAAACACCTTGGCAGTCTGGCCCCGAGCAGTTTGCGTGGGGCTGTGCAGTTCAGGGTCAGAGCCTGGATCCTTTCAGAAAGACTTGCTGCAAATTCTGGGTTTGTTCTTAGAGACACAAACCTCTTGTAACCCCCGGTAGCAGCCCCCTTTGCTGATACACAGAGAGGTGACCTTAGCAGGTGGCAGAGCAGGGTCACAGAGTCTAAGAAAACGAGATTTCATCTTCTGAGCACACCTGAGAAGTCCAACCCATTTCCACTGCTCAAACAGTGTGACTCAAAGCTCAGCCAGGGACAGAGGAGGGATTTAGAACAAGAAGAGCATGATCTTTTCAGGTGTTCCTCCCAAGCTACTTCCACAGGATTGAAACACCCAACACCACAAAAGCCATGAAGAGCCTTTACGTACGACGGGAGAGTGATTCCCATGAGAAGATCGTAGGTGTGGTGCTGCCCAGCCCAGACACGTCTCTTAGGTCAAGCAGTGGGTGCCATTGCCTGTCCAGTAAAGGCATCTCATATTCATACAGCCTTCACCTGTGTGCATGGCAATTCTGCCTATCCCATCAACTGTCCACCCATGATGAAAAGGTAAAGTTTTGTCCCCAGCACAGAGTGATGTTTTTGGAGCCTCCTCTCATACACAGAAGTGGCAGAGGGGAATTTGTGCAGCTGTTTCTGCAGACAGAGGCAGGAGGTTGGATTTAGCCGAGCGAGCACTTTGCTATGCCAAGAACATTTTCATGTGAAATTGGTCATGTTAGTTTGAACTCAAAGCACAGTGCAAGGGATGTTGGCTTGGCAATGAGCTCCCTGTCAGGTTACTTAGTATTCAGAATCTTGGAAAGGAGAGCAAATCTACAAACTGTTTCTTAAAGAAAAACTTAAAATGCCATTTATTTTGATGTTTCAATAGCCTTTTTTCAAGAGAGGTGATGCACTTGGAAATACAAACCCTTTAGAATTCTTTTTATACTTCTCAATTTGCTGTTTTGTGGGAGAATTCTGGTTCTGTTACCCAGATAAACTTCTTTGTGCATCTTGATCACTTTGCCAGAGCACAGGTCTCTCCATGGTTGTTAGCACAGAATCAGCATCCCTTGGGAAGTTCTGCTAGAGTTTCTGACATTGTGGTGATTACAGATTCAGTGGCCACACAGCCAGTCTGGTCCTCATCCATGTACTCATTAAAGCTGGTAGGTACAGCTGAACACTGCATAAAGCAGAGGAGTGGAATTGCTATAGTTTTAAGCAATTTTGTTTATGAAAGGTTATTTCACAGGTATCCTTAAAACTGGAATTTAGGTAGCTCTCAATAAGACCTCTATAAATCCCCTGATTACTTGCTCTTTGCTGACTTTCTCACTGCCCATAATTGCTGTGGTTTACCGGTCTCCCAGCAGAACCTTTCTTAGTTTCCTAATTAAAATTCCATTGTGGGCATCATCTAAGAACTCGCAATCCAAAAAACTCAGGCCATTGCACAAAACAGATCCAACTCATCCCTAATGTAAGCCCATTGCAATGGAGTCAACAGCTACACCCAAAACCAAAGACCCAAAGCCTGTGAATAGCTCCTGGGCTCCTCCAGCTTGCCTTTCTCCCACTAGGATTGTTCTCTACCAAAACTCTCTGTGATTTATAGCAATGTAGTTTTCAACAAACTAACCTGGGCTTTAAAGATCTTGTTTTAAGGGCACATCCTGATGTTTCATCTGCATTTTGCTTTTCCCCACCCTTAACTGCTGCTCCACACACTGCACTAACAAATGGTGACATCCCCAGTGCTGAGTCCCACCAGCATCACAAGCCATGACCACCTTAAGCATCTCTTTGCTAAGTTTGACATATTTTTCTGGTATAACCTTTCTTCTCCAACACCCCAATTAGTTCTGCCCTTCTCACAAGGCTTAATTAGCTAAGGAAAAGCTCCAAACCCCAATGATGCCCAAACCTGAGCACAGCCACTGATGAGGAATATGTAACATCATGTGGTAGTGGGTAATACCATGAAAATGCCCATTTGTCTGGATAACTGAGATTCAGTCCAAATTCATGCCTAACATGGAAACTAACACACCACCCTAATGCCAATTATTAGCTTCAAAGACAGCAGCACAGACTAATGCTGTAGACAGATAATATCAGACATCCCTATATTAAACAAACACAAATGATTTAATTTCATTTCAGATTCACCTGGAAAACTCTGGCTCTCCCATATTATTGTGCTGGTTCCCCCTGGGAATGGCATCAGCTGTGTTCACCCATCCTTGCTCCATCCCACATGTCATTGCTGTCCATTTGCAAACGTGGGCTGGTGGCACCACGCCTTGACCAACAGTCAAGGCTGTCAATGCAACATGATCTAATAGCAGTTCCTGACTGCATTAAGGCGAAAATAAACCTTGGGGGAAGGTTACTCCTTAATTCCAGAGATTTAAAACCTCAAACCAGTCTCTCACCCAAGTTACAGTGGGATCTCATCTGACTTTGTATTAATAAAACGAGCAACAAAGAAGTTTAAAGTGATTTGGGCAGTAGAGTTGCAAGGTATCTTTCTGGTTCTATCCAATTTTAACCAGGCATTTTATTTTTTGTTTAGGAGCATTTCAGTAGCTCTCAGAGAGTTTTAACTAGCTTGTTTCATGGAATAACAGGTTGCAACACGTGCTGGGTACCTTGTGGATGACAGGCAGTCTGTACTGACTAACTTGTGTAGGTCCTGTTGGAGAAACCACTCAGGTCAGTGGGAATTGCCCAAACTGAAACCAGCCGTTAGTGCAAGCTTTTATATGGGCCTGGCTCTTTCCAAGATTTAACTTGCATTTGCTCTGCTTCCAGTCAGAGGACCAGATCTTCTCAACTACTTATGTTTCTGGATCTTTCTGTTCTGTGAACAAAATACCCAGGGAAACCAAGGCCAGTGTACCATGATGAGCTACACAGGGTGATGAGGAATCATGCTGGAGTCCTGCATGGAGTCCCACTCCACATGGATTATGTGGAAATGCAAGGAAGGAGTATAGTGCAGTTAAAAGGGAATATCTGCATAATGCGTATTTACTTTTCATTGCCAAGAATAAATTCCATGAATATTTTCGGTGCCTTTTCCAGGGTTTCTGGCTTGTATTCTTTACAAAGCGACTTTCAACACAATCTTGTGCATCTGTTTTCATTCATCAAAGAGTTTGTTTCCTCATATGATAAAAACAAATCTGGCAGCTGAAATATCTGTGCAGAGCAATAGCAGTGCCAAAACATCACCAAGGCTTTTGTAGTTTGGGGCTGGATCTAGACCTCGCAAAATATTCCACAACCTTTTCTCCTCTTTCTCAGCTCAAATTCCATTGCAGCGGCTACAGCAGTGTGCCTTCAGCATCCAAAATCTGAGAAGAGAGTGCAAATTCATGGGCAGTTCCAACAGGATGCAGGCAGAGGGGTAACACCTCCATAAACTCATACATCAGCTATTCAGCTCCCCCATGCCAAAGCACTGGTTGTAGGAAACACTCATGCTATGGGGATGAAAGCAATGCAGACCTATAAAAACATTACAAGGTTAGATATAAAGTGCTGCAAAACCATTGAGTTTTGTTTATATTCTCTCCTGATGCCTCCTGTAGAATTCTGTGTGAGCCTTATTTGTGCAATGGTTGTGAAGCCAGCAGATTCTTTATAGTCATATTAACTTTTGACAGTTCCCTCCAGTACCTGGATGCCAGAGGGACTGTCAGAGGTTGCAGTGTGTGTTAGGAGTGGCTAAAATCTCTGGATGCCTCTTTTCACATAATATAAATCTTTAGCTCTAAGGGCTGACTTGGAGTGAAATTCACCATCAGACAGTCAACACAAGGGCTGCATTTCAATTAAATGCCCTTTAAACTGTGAAAAGGGTATTTCTTGTGACTTTGGCAAAGCAGCAAATTTCACTCTGACAAAAGCAAAACCATCAGCTAAGGCATGCACAATATATCACGTAGACCAGCTCCTGGGATAACTGGGAAATATTTCCTATCTTCTCCCAAACTGTGAATTGATATTTCCATTGCTAACCTAATGGCCTTCCATCAGTTACACAATCACTTATGTTGGTTTTGTCCATATATTTTTGTTGGAGTTTTTAGAGGACCCTCAAGGAGCTACTCAGCCTTATTTCTTGGACTCATTCTAGAAGGGGTGTGCAAGAGGAATACTTTCATTATGGGAAGTTTCCTCTATTAAGACCCCATGAAATTCCAAGCCTAAATATATAAAGCCGCCACTGGGAATAGTCATCAAGGGAGCAAATTGTAATTTCATGTTTCAAGATCAAAGCAAAATGCACATTTCCCAGCTGATAAAGTTGAACTTTACACCAGACACTGAAAACTAGAAATACCTGCTCCTAAGGAGGGACCAGAAGCATATTGTGTAACACATACATCCAGTGGGAAACAACATGAATTTACAGTCCAGAGACACCCACAAATTGCTCAGAAATAAATCATTCACAGAACTGATTCAGGGGACAGTATGGAATAAGGAATACCCTGCAAATAAGTGCAAGGACCTTAGTCAGGCACAGGCAGGAGCCTTCTCCTAGAGCTGGAGAGCACGGCGTGGATCTGCCAGCCAGGGCACGCATCTCCTGGCCATGGCACCTTGCCACAGGGCATGCTGGACCATGCTGGACCACACACGGCTGGAGCACAGCCTGCTCCTTCCTTGGAGCACTGGCAAGGGGAGGAGGCAGCTGCCCACTCTCAGGCAGGTTTCAGTGTGAGCACAGACATGCCCAAGCCCTGCCTCAGCACAGGGTCAGCACCTCAGGGCTGTGCCCAGCCTTGCAGCCACCTGGGTTGTGATCCTGTCCAGGACTGCTGCTGTCCAATCAGCCCACTACCTTTCCTCCCTCCTCCTTTTTAATTTCCCAGTGAATTGCTGGGAAGTCTTTAAAATACGTCAACTCCATGCAGGTTATTTTTAATCAAACAACTGGCAAAAAAGCTGGACTTGCAGTTTAATTGGTAAGCCAGGATTTGGCCAGTATGAAATCCTATCTGCAAGTGTTGGGAGATGATTTTTTTTCTCCTTCATTTCAGAAATACTGTGGCAAGAAGGCTTTCTAAAGTCATAGAATAGATTGTTTTGGAAAGTGCCTTTAAAGATTGTCTCGTCCAGCTCCCTGCCATAGGCAAGGACAACTTCCAGGTTGCTCCAGAGCCCATCCAGCATCATCTTGTGTATCCACATCTTCCCTGGACAACCTGTGCCAAGGCCTCACCACCCTCAAGGGGAAGAACTTCTTCCCAATCTAACCCTGCCCTCTGTCAGTCTGAAGCCATTCCAGATTGTTCTGTCACTCCATGCCCTTGTCCAAAGGCCTTTTCCTGCTCTCTTGGAGCCCCTTCAGGCACTGCATGGGGCTCTAAGATCTCCTTGGAGCCTTCTCTTCCCCAGACTGAACAACCCCAGTTTTTCCAGCCTGTCTCCAGAGCAGAGCTGCTCAAGCCCTTGGAGCATCTTTGTGTCCTCCCTGGTCTCTCTGCAGCAGATCCACACATCCTTCTGATGCTGGGGGTCCCAGAGCTGGACACAGCACTGCAGGTGGGGCTTCAGGGGAACACAGGGGAGGGGTAGAATCACCTCCTTCAACCTGCTGGGCAAACTTTTGATGCAACCCAGGCTACTGTTGGCTTTCCAGGCTGAAAAGGCACATTCCCAGGTCATGTCCAGCATTTCATCCTCCAGAATATGACAAGAAAAAAGTTTTGTTGGTTTTTCCTTATTTTTGAGTATTCAGAGATCAATGGGGAGAATAAATTGTGGTTTTCCTCCTTGGGTTTTGGGGTTTTCTTGTTGTTTTGGGTTTTTTCCCTCAGTCTTGACTGATCTACAGAGCACCACTACACACACCATTTTCCATTATCCAAACTTGAAAGTCCTATTTCTGCCAGTCTCAGAAAGCAGCCCCTTATAACACTCAGCTGAAAGCATGTCACAGCAAAATGCATCTCTTAACACATCTTTTGACAGAAAGGTTTGTTATGTGAACTCCAAAGCACAGGAAAACATTTTGCCTTCACAGATCTCAGCAGGAGTCACCTTATTTTTGTTTTCACATCATGAAGTTCTGCCAATTATTTTTAAACAGAAAATGAGCCCAATCAGGAGAATGAGAAAGGAGGAACCCAAAGACCGACACATAGGAGTTTGACCCGTGCTGTCAGAACTTGCATTTAATGGTTGAGGTCCATTACCCGTTTGTGCAAGTCCTGACCGAGCCCTTTGTGCTCCAGCTCTCCCAGAGAGGTACCTTGGCTCTGTGGTAATAACAGCTCAGCTGAAACTGAGCCAAAGCCCCAAACTTCCTTTCACAAAAGATGCAAAAACAGATTCTACAGAACACCTGTGTAAAACACTATACCCCTTTTGCTTTGCTTTTCTCGTGGGGAGTGAAGGCAAAATTTAAATCTTTGTTTCTCTATAGGTGAATTCAAAACTCACCAGCTGGAAGAGTCACAGACTCAGAAGCAAGTGTCAGAGTAGGCGGCCAATTGCTCTTTTGGACAGAGTCAGCAGAAGGAGTTAGTGGATCTTTCCCTATGCACTAAACATGGTTTATTACACTGAGCCTAAAGGATGGCTGCAGAGAGAGATCAAAGCCCAAACATTACCCAGAGACATTAGCTGAAGCTTTATCATACCTGTCATGAGATGCAAAACCATGTTCCTGTGGTCAGTGGAGACCTTATGACCTCTCACAAGAGCTGACCACAGAATCTTGGTCAAACACCAATAGCTAATTACATTTTGGCATTAAGCACCCACGACTGTGTGAACCAGCCAAGGGAATCTCTGGTGCTGGGTCCTGAGAGCCCTACCAGACCTTGCTGCACTTGGATTTCAGTGAGGAATGGTGCAAGGGGCAGGGATCAGAATTTATTAGATGATTATCAGCAATTCAGGTATTTTAGGCAACTGTAGGAAGATTTGGCCCTTCCAGGAGCAAAGCTGCAATGGAGGGTGAGCATGCCTCAATTGCTAGGTGAGCATGAGCTCCCCTTCTGCACAACACCCGCAGCACTCGGGATCACTCCTGTAGATAAACTGGCCTCCATTTGCTGCCTTGTAATCAGGACTGGGCTCACCAAATGTTTTGATTGGCTATACCCCAGAAGCAGATTTCCTGAATACAATCACTTTCTTTTTTTTTAAAGTATGTCAATAAAGGGAAAATGAACAGTGAGTTGTTCCTTTGAAGTTGAGATTTCGAGGTGAATAAATATGAACGTGCTATCAATGCTGTTAAGACACATTCCTCCCAAATACCATGGTAGCATAATAAAAAAGGCCATTTTCAAGGTCCCTACACCTTCTCCAAGCACAGGTCTCACCCACTCCCCACAGAGATGCACAGTGCCTTTCCCAGGGCAGGACAGGAGACAGGAGGTGCCCCAGGGAAGCCAACAGCTTTACCACGGACTTCCACCAGGTTGTAGTTCTACCCAATGCACTGCAAAACCTCAGCATTAACAGCACAATATAAAGTTAGTTAGCACCAAAAATCTTCCTATATTTGCACATATTCCACTGCAGCTCAAGAGAAATTCATGTGTATTCTGGAAAGAAGAACTGGCATTTACTGGTTTGGTTCATTCTTAGAATAAACGTCCAACAACACATCCAGCCCTGGCTCCAGGATGACACCAATAACACTGTGAAAGATCTGGCCCTGTAAGTCATATATACAATATAGCTATAAATTCATAATGGTTCAGCTCTTATACCTTAATTCAAATTTTGACTAGAACTCACACAATTCTTACAGCAGTTTGTATCAAATGATCCTAGAAGGAGCAGTAGGTATCTCCAAAGAAGCTATCTGCTGTTTCACTGTGCTTCATTAGCTCCAAGCTCCAGCCAAGAGCAAAACAACAAAAAAACCCAACAGTTAGCTTAATTGGTTGAAAAGCAGTCATTTTCGTTTTCTGTTCTCTGTGAGGTTTATGCTCCTGTGTTTTCAGATGTGGTTGCCTTCATTTTTCTTAGACCAGCTCCTCATTTGCTCTCTCCCTGCTCACAGAGCGCTTGTGAACTGAAGGCAGAGGGATAGGAAAAAGCATCTTTTAAATTAAAAGGTAGGAAACTGAAAAATCACATGAAGTGTTGTTTAGTGCTATGGATGAGACATGAGCAGTGGCATTATTTGAGGTTGCAGGGCTGTTCTAAGCCAAACCAGGGCAGCACACGGGCCCCTTGATGGCGTTTCATGGGGGACGAGACTCTCCCCAGGGTGATCCACTCACATCAGCTTTGCTTGCATAAAGCCAAAACCTTTCAGTCCTGCAGTTGCACTGGTGTTGGTGGTGGGAAAAGTTACAGAGCGAAGCCCAACTGCCTTTCCATTTTCTGAAGGTGACTCCTACACTGAGCTGCACACCCAAGGATGCACATCCAGGGCTGCTGCAGAGCAGGGAGGGCTGCAGGGCTCTGCTGAGGCTGCCAAATAACCCAGACTACACCAAGAGTCCAATTTTGCCTTTTTCCTCACTATTTTAATGACTTCTTCCTCTCTGAAGCAAGAGAGTGCCTTGCAAGCAGCTCAGCTCCCCAGGGCTTTGCTTGGTGTCTGTGGGAAAGGCAGACACAGATGGATCCACCAGCTCAGGCTCTGCTTTCGCAATGGAACTTATGGATGGATTCCTTGATGGTGCACACACTGTGGCCCACCAGTGACTCACAACCAAGGAAAACTCAAACCAAAGCTACATATGGAGAAAAAAAAAGCCTTTAAGTTACCTTATTATGTATAGTGAGTGGGTCTGTAGTGCTGAAAATCATTTCCGAGAAACGCACAATGCCAGGCAGAGTGCCCAACCCTCTTCCTGCTTATTGTGCCTTCTCAGCCTCAGTGATGGGAAATTTCTGCTTTGATTGATGGGTCCATGGCTTGTTTTTCTGTGTGGAAACATCCCCTCTAAAATCAAGGCATCATCACACAAGTGGTGTCACCCTCCAGCTCTTGCATGGAGCAACTCTGAACACACCAGCCCCCTGCTGGGAAATCACAGACCCACCAAGGGCTTCAAGGGCAGAACAAGGGAGGGAAATCCAGGACAAACACACAATACTGCTCGTCTCAGCTTTTTTAGCACTAGACAGAAATGCAAGAGCTCAGCTTTGATCCTGACATGCAAATGTTTCACACGTGGGGGGATGGCACAGCGACCCGAGCAGTGAGCAGGGCATGTCTTCACTCCACGTCTCCTTTGTAAACTGAATCAAAACACTAACTAACACAATCATGGCTGTATGATTAACACACACACACACTCCTGATGTGTTACTGCCAGTGATTCTGTTTTATCTAGTCACAACTCACAACATCTCCACTTTGCAATAGCCTGAGTGTTCAAGAGCACAAAAGTCTCCCACAAAAGGATCTCTTTTCCTCCTGCACTCAAACACCCACAAACACAACCCTCCAGTCAAAAGCTTTCAGGTGGGGCTGCAGCTTTATCCGCCAGATTTTCCCTCTGCTCCTGCTTAGGAGCAGCTCAGTCTGGTTCAACCAGCTTTTAACCTGCCAGCTGGCAAAGCCACGGTGATAAGGGGTGAAATGAATGACCACGGAGCAAATCCGACAGGAGGACAGTGCAGCAGCTGCCCCGCAAAGCAAGAGGGAGATGCCACTAGGTGGTGACAGTGCCCACAGAAACCAAACTACCCGGGCGAGATCCCTATCTCCAGTACCAGGGAACGTGGGCTGGAAAGAAATGGTTATTGCTTCTTGTTTGTAAGGAATAGGAACTCATGTGGTTGGTGTTGTGGGCAAGACCACCACTACTGATAAACAGAAAAGTGAATTAATTCACCTGCTTGGTGCGAGTGTGAAATGAGCTGTTTCTGCAATATCAACAGAAGTGGATAAACTCTGTTCATCTTCCTTTCCCCATGCCCTCTTCCTTGCACCTCCAGTGCCCTCAGGCTGAGATCAAGTATAATCTTGGCTGTGGGATCCCCCTGACATTCCCAGATGGAGCTGATCATACTTCCATGGAATCACTCTTCCCTGGAATGACTTCAGTTGCTCTGCCCCTTGTGCCAGCACAGGAGGAGCCAAGCTCTTGGTTCACAGCACATGCAAAGTAACACCTCAGCAGCTTTATGGCACTATCTTGAATTCAGTAAAAACAGGTTACAGATAATCCATAAAGTCTATAAGCACTGATAAGCAGGAATTGGATTATACCTGGTTACCTTGGTTTGTTTCCTGTGCAAATACTTGTATAAGTGATGTTTTATCCTGCAAAAGGCTTCTCTGCCACTTTCCTGAAATCAGAGTTGTATGAGATTGAGCAGGCTCACTTACCTATTTCATCTAAAAGTGTGACACATCATCAGATACTGGATTTGTCTTTCATTTTTTATTAATCACCTAAAGGATGCATTCAAGAAAATGTTAATTTTTCAATAAATGGTAGCAGAGGAGAAACTTTTTCCTGGCATTTAATTATCTTTGTCATCTCAAAATGAAATCAAGAGCTCACTTACATCTGGTTGTCTTGTTATTGTAGCTCTCTCATCTAAAACATGAGAAGGAGCCCAACTTGAAAAAACCCTATAATACCCAGATTCTTAAAAAATCCATGTGCATGTTGTGACCTGCTCTTTGTTAGACTTGTGCTCCCTCTTGACTTGCTTCAGAGCAGCATTTAGCAAAGCTAAAGTGATCCCATCATTACCACAGAGCAGACAACAAATCCGCTGGGTTTTCTCCTGTTAAACATATCCGTGGCATGAGAAGAGGGCAATGTCTGGAAAGGACAGAGAACTTACAGAAACAGTGATAATATTTGCAAAATTACAGGAAAAGTAATGTTATTTCACAGATGGAAAGACAAAAAAACCTGTGACTGGTTCTGAAAAACAGGAGGGTCACTGATTTATAATTAATATCTGACTTGGGGCTTTGATTAGCTCCTTCTTGATCCAGCAGAAATGTTCTCTTCTGTCCCAAAGTGCAGCCCCATCAGTCAGACCATGAGAGCACTGCAGGCCAGGGCTCTGCACTCAGGGAGACAGAGGGAACGTAGGTGAGCTGTGCTGAGCCTCAGATCAGTGCAGATCAGAGCAAATCCCATCATTCAGACCACCACAAACCACACCCCTGTACTCACGGCAGAATGGGATGCCAAGGAAGCATGGCAAGTGTTCCTGCAGTGATGGAGCCTTCTCAGAATCCCAGAATTGTTTAGGTTGGAAAGGCTTCCTAAGACCATCAAATCCAACCATTAACCCAACATGCCAAACCCACCACTAAACCATGTCCCCAAGTGCCACACATACACCTTTCATAGTCCCTCCACAGATGGGGACTCCACCACTGCCCTGGACAGCCTCTGCCATGGCTTGGCCACCCTTTCAGTGAAGAAATTTTCTTTAGTATCCAATCTAAACCTTCCTGTTGAACAATTTGAGGCCATTTCCTCTTGTCCTGTTACTTATTCCCTGGGAAAGAGATTGACCCTGCCTGGCTCCCCTTCAGGGAGTTGTAGAGAGTGAGAAGGTGCCCCTTGGAGCCCCCCTTTTCTCCAGTCCCTCAGTTGCTCCTCATCAGGCCTTGCTCCAGACCCTTCCCCAGCTCCATTGCCCTTCTCTGGACACGCTCCAGCCCCTCAATGTTAAATTTGGTGATCTTAAATGTGATACTTTCAAATGTCTTTCTTGTAGTGAGGGGCCCTACCACCCAAGAAAAAAGCGTTTACAAAACCACATTCAAGAGCACACAGAAAGGAAAAGACATCTTCTCTGACTTGGCAAACAGCTGTCAAGTGCATCTGCAGAGCATTTTCACCTTCTCTTCATGAGTGGTGCACAAACTCATTAGTTAGTGCTTAGCCCCAAAAGTGTGTTTTGTCAAGCCGAGTTCTCACATGGGAACACATACACATATGTCAGCACAAACTGAGATATTCCCACTGCAAATCCCCTTTGCTTAATGAGAGCACAAATTTTACTCATTTCTAAACAAAGTCTCCTCTCTTTATTTCAAAATTCACTCATTTCTAAATGGAAAAAAAAGAAAAAAAATGCCAGTGATTTTTTTAACCAAAAAAAAAAAAAACGGGTTTCAATTTTACAGTGAGTGTGAAATACCCAATTCTGTCCGTTTTCACTTTTATTAAACACTGCATTTATTTGCACAGCTCTTCTCTTACCCAGGCTGGTAAGTGACTGGAAAATCAAGAGCTTGCCTCTTCCAAGGCCATATAACCCCTAGCAGCAGACATTGCCAATACCCCAGCTTAGCACTGAGTTCCTTCTCTGCAATGAGGTGGGATGCCCTGAACTCCACTGAGGGAACAGCCACCAAGGGTGCTCAAGGGTGTCCCCCAGGATGGAGGGGTCCTCAGCTGCCAACAGCTCCTCTGGTGGAGCCACAGGCTCAGCTGTGGAGAGTATGGCTACGAAAAAATACTATGCTAGAAGGTTAAATAACAAAGATTTATTTTCAAAGTTGTGCTCTGATTTTTTTCTCAGCTGTACAGGCATTTTCATGAAAACTGTAGACCAAAAGACCACTCATCTATGGAGCCACCTGGAAACAAAAGCAGCAGAGAACTTGAGACAGAAAAGGAAATTGCTTTCCCATGTTCCAATCACAGGACATTGGTGGGGATGGCGGGGGGTTTCCTACTATGATACAGTTTTTGTGTTCCCCCCTTTGTGCCAGCTGTGGGCCATGGGCTGTGAGCTGAGAGCCAACATGCATCCCAAGCCATAGGATTCTCTGAATCCACCCCCTTTTCTCACTGTGCTGCTTCTGCACAGGAGAAAGATGACCTTGACAAGTCACCTGATTGCTGTAGGTGACACCCAACCTTGTCCACTGCCACAGCAACATCAGTGGCTTTAAAACCTGATGGGAAAATATCATTAGTATTAATTTACAGGTGGTTAATTGGTGCTTGAGGTCAAGGCTGCACCATCCCTCTTGGGGAAGCTGGGGTGGGAAAAGCTGGCGTCCCTCCTTTGGCAGCCAAGCTCAGGGCCAAACAAACACCTCATGGAGGCAACCAGAGATTTGGGGAAAATACCTTCAGCACTTAAAGATTAAAGACAGGGTGTCAGCAGGAGCAAGCAGGTGCTCTCAGCATGTGCAGCTCCTGTCCTGGCTCCCCAGCCAGGGCTGAGCTCTCAGCCCCAGAGCCCCCACGTGCCTCAGGTGTCAGCTGGGGATGCAGCAATGGGAGGGACACACAGACCATTCCTGCCACAGTGCAGTAACAGAACTGCTTGAAAACAAACTGCCTGTGGTTAGTGCAATGGAAAGTATGCAAGAACGTTCTTTTCCCCAGTACACACTTGCCCTGAACCTGCTCCACAGCTGGGGCTCAGCTCCTCCTGTGCCCCACGCCTTTGGGTCCCAGCACTCCCCATCACCCATTTGTGTGCATCTCCATGAACAAGACTTCATTATTTTTATTCCAACCATTAATCCACATTGCCTATGTCATGGTATACCCCAAAACTCCCTTCAGGACCACCTTGATGCTGAGCAGATGCAGGAGAAGCCTTGTCCCCATATCAGTGAGCGCAAGCATTCTCTAGTTTGGAGAATACTGCTTTCCATCATGGTCCAAGGGCACCCACAACAATGAGAGGGGTTCAGTGTTAGAACCAGTACCACCAAGATGACAATTACTTTTCCAGACTGAAAAAAAACAAAAATCATTTCAATATTGCATCATATAAGCAACTTGATTCTCGAGCATAAGCTCTTTTATTCCTTCCCAAACCAGATGTGCAGTGGAAGATGACAAAGCAAAGAGACCACCAAACAAATGTTTTCTACAGACACAGAGTTTATCTAGCCTTAATTGAAATAATCTGCTGTCTCCCAGCAGTGAATGCTGCAAATTGACAATGATTTCCATGTTTCCCCGACTTTCTGGCATGCATAGGGAAGTGTGTTGCTATAAAACACAGGCAAGAATTTTAGACTAATTAAAGGGATTTTATCTGGTTAAAATCATATCTTTTTTTTTAACAGACATCTCCTTGCCTGTGTGTTCTAAATAGCATCTTAGATTATTAAAGTTTTACAAAGCTCATTTACATCATGCTGTTTATTGTCTTCTGTTTATTTTTGCATGTCTCCCTGTATAGTCTAGTCAGCCCTACCTTTCTTCCCCAGAATTAGAAAGTGCAAGTCAATGGCATTTTCAGACTCTCTCGCCCGAAAGCAGGAGACAGGATGGATCAGTGGTTAGGGCACTAGACAGAACTACAGCTCCCTGCTGCCAGCATCCCGTGGGATCCCGGGCAAGGCGCGCACCCGCTCTTTGTCTCTCTTCCCCATCTGTAAAACACCATTTTCCTAACTCACAGGGCTGTCCCAAAGCACACAACATTTCTTTTGAGTGAGGTAATGAGGTGCAGACATAGCTCGTAGCCACCTCTGTGCCTGCTACCACTGTTTATCAAAAAAAAAGCTACAAAAGGACTGAAGGGAGCTGCCTAGTGTAATTGTAGGCAGGAATGAAGCTGTAGGTGAAACATCTGACTTTGAAGAAAGGAGATACATGAAAGTGTGCAAGGGCGCTTCAGTCCCTGGGGTGGAATGTAAATACAGCTTTCCCAGCAAACACTCTGCTCCGAAACTGGAGTAACTTTATTCAGGTATAAATCCTGTGCTCTTAATAGCACAGCAGCGCCTTATCTGCTCATCTCGGCTGTTAAGGAACCCTTTGTTTTCAGCAGATTGCCACTGGCCTGAGTGATGAGCTTGTGACTCCTGTGGTGGGTATTAACCAGGACAGGATTCTGCACAGCAGCCAGGGATGCTTGTTTTCACTGGTGAAATCCTCACACGTTGCAGTCAGCCTGGCCAGGTGGCTGGAGCACAGAGAAAAGTAGAAGTAGGGGTAGAAGAAGAAGGCAGGACCTTCTTGTTCCCCACTACGTGCCAAGAGTATTTATGGCCTTGAAGACATGAAGCACTTTCCCAAAAGTCCCAAGTCATCCCTTTAAAAGGGCATCCTGAGGCAGCTGACCCACCACAGGGCAGGCTGTGGTTTCTCACATGTATCTCTCCCTGCCCTGCTGCCCAGTGTGAAGCAGGCAGGTACCAGAACATCAGAGGCAAGTCCTGATCCCTCTCTCTGAGCTCTCTTGGAGGCTTAGGTGTCCCCAGTAAATCAATATTGTTACCTTATATAGTCTAAAAAATCAAGCAAAGGTTCTGGAGCAGAATCTGTAAAACACTTTATTTAATTCAACCCGTTGTTCCCTCTGTCTTCTGTACTGTGAAAGACGATAGGAAGAGACAGAAAGGATATTGATAAAGAGTTCCCCATTTCAAACAGATAAAATCCAGCCCAGAGTCCAAAAGAATTTCCGTCTAACAGCTGACATAAGTCTGGGGCACCAAGTTAGCTCCTTCTCTGACAAAGGCAGCATCAGGCAGGGCTGGCCCTGCTGCAGTTCTGGCCAGACTAAAGGGGAAGGGAGCAGAGATAATGCTCATGTCAGACCCCCCAGGACTCACCTGGGAGAGCACCACCCAGGCAGGCAGGTAGGCAGGCTGGGCCCAGGCAACTCCAGCATGCAATGACCCTGGTAAAAACATATGAAATATTTTTATGTAACGAACAGATTTTACAGTGGCTGAATTCCCAGAACTTGGCTGTGCTGGTAGGAGTCCAATTTACTGGCACATTGCAGGGAGTCAGGAGCTCACTGCTCTGTGGGGCACGATGTTACATTCTCCACAGGCCCGTTCAATCAGTTTAAAACCCTACATAAATTCCAATGAACGTGTTCACCAGAACTGCAGTGGATGCTGAGTTACACAACCTCCTAATGCATGTGCTAATCTCTATCAATGTGAACCATTTGTTTTCTAAAGGTTACAGAGTAATCAGATCTCCTATTTGTAACAGAACCCTTCAAAAAGAACCAAATTTATCTGTTTTCTCCTAGATACACAGGCTAGTAGCAAGGATCTAACATTCAATTGCTAGTAAAATAAAAATATCCACCACTGTACACACACTGGTAACAGAAATACCTACAATTACTGGGGAAAGCCCAGTTTGCCCTAGAAGACTCGTTGGTTGTAATTACTTGTATTTACCCAATTTCAGCTCATCATACCCCTGTCAATGCAGGGATCAGCAGCATTTCATGAAGACCCCTCTGAACGTGGTGATGCACATGGAGCATTGAGCTGCTTTTGGGGAATGCGAGCACCAAGAACTGATCCATTCCATCAGTAGCTCTGGGGACACCGGGTGGCTCTCAGGATCAGCCCCTCTCTAGCCACCCTGAGGCGAGGGAAGCCCAGCCAGGCACATCTGCAGAGCCACATTCATCACCAGCATGCTCTGAGTCAGGATCAGCCCCAGGGAATGGCAGGCAGTAAGTGCAGATCCCACGGATAATGCGGGGTGTCAACCAAGTGGACACGTCAAGATATTTTTCAAAGCAGAAGGCAAATAATTAAAAGCTTGTAAATGCTCTAATACTCATTTCTGATAAGAGCTGCTAATTTGAACTGTGGGTACTCATTTATTCAGCAGGATTTTTGCTACAGCACGACCTTAGCCGTGTAACCTATATCCATGTTTCTTCTCTGAATCAGGCTTCCAAGCAGCCCATACCTGGAATATATTTTTTCACTGAGACTTCATGAAATATTAAGAGTTAGAAAGAAAATTAGAAAGCAAATATTTGCTTTACTGAGTACAAATTATTCTTTTCTTCTAAATTCAATCATCTGGGCAGGAATCCTATTGGAAATATAGAAATAAAGAGATAAAACAATGCAAATTACTGAAATAGTCTGCATGATTTCAAGAGTGGCAGGTGGTTCCCAAAGACTGTCTCACCTTTCAACCTGGTATTCCTCAGGGCAGCTCAGGGGTACCCACTGTCACACGTGGCTCTGCCGTGGCTCACCATGGGGAAATTCTATGACACCTCTTTGCTTCTTCCTTTGGGATCCTATAACCATCATTCCAACATGTGTCACTCACAGTGAATATTGCTACTAGTCATACTGTTATCCAGCTGTTTGCTTTGAGAGTTTTATGTAAAAAAAAAAAAAAAGAGAGAAAAAACAATCATATTTAGCTTTATGGACAATTTTCTGTAACAAGACTTTTCCAGATGTTCCACCCCTTGATGATGCAAGCCACAAAAGCATGTTTTATCATGACATAAATACAAAGCAAGATGAAAGTCATGGAAATGCCTGTGTGTTCTTTTCTTAACACACTGTATTTGAATTGTTTTTTTTGCATCTGTCAAGTATAAATCAAATTGGGGAAAACAATCCTCAGAAATCATCCATTCCTGCACGGAATCAATGTTTTCATTCACAAATACTAGTCTTTGTCAAGAATTGCTCTCACTATAAACTTCCACTTCCCACATTCACAGAGAAGTTAAGTTAAATTCTATTAAAGGATTTCCAAGCCTGGACTGGGAAGTTCTGAAAGTTGGTGAAAGTTGTCACATTTATCTGCATTATGAAACATTAAGTAATGAGTACTGTGCAAGGGGGAATGCATGGCATCTGTAATTCCTAATTTCTATTCCCACCAGTGCCAAAACATTAATGAGTGGCTGTGGCCAAATTGCTGAGCCGGGCAAGAGGTTTCTCCATATTTTATGGAGACATGATAATTAATCATTACTTTAGGTGTTCAGATGAAACTTCCTAATCAGTGAATATGAATAATTATTCAGTTTAAATTTTTCACATGACATCGTTAGGGCCCTGGCAAGCAGGATATAGAATAAATGACAAACAGGCTGAAGTGATAAAAAGTGTTACTGTGTAAGCACAAAATACAGCAGCACCAGGAGAAAGAGCAGCCAGTTTTTTCTGACGTTTCCCAGGCAAGGCACTGCTTGCAGTGAGCCCTGGGCTGCGCATTACCTATATCCTGTATGAATGAATCCCTTTCTTGTGTGGTTGTTCAAAGCCAATGTGTCCGTTTCTACAGAAGCACCCACAGGATCACCGAAAACCACACATTCGCTTCTTGTTAATGTCAGCAATGACGTACCAGAGCACATACTTGTTTGTCCTGTAGAAATAGAGGACTTCCACCGCTCGAGCATGAGCCCGCTGCCGAACGCCTGTTCAAATAGAAAGAGAAAAAAAAAAGAAGAAAAAAAGTTGTTGACATGAGAGGAAAAACCAGGTTTCCTGTTTGAACTCTGACAGGTACTGGAAGATATGAGTAACATCAAATCTTGGTCTGCTCTAAAGGCAGTCTGTGGTCAGGGGGTTCTCACATTTGTTTGTGTGGAACAGCTTTGAATTGTTTGCAGATACCGCGCAGAAGAAACTCAGAGATCCTTATCAGGGTACAGGGCCTGTTATGAAATATGTGCGTTTGTGAGTAGGTTACAGGAGATCAAAACGGCTCCAGATGAGATGCCTCACATGCTGTAAATGTGGTAGATGCTCCCGAGATACCTCCAAAAATATCACGTCGCAGTGTTGTCGAGTACAGGCAGTGGCCACCCTTCTTTCCATTTCTCACTGTGGGGCAGGCAAATGGAGTTTGGGGGATTTTTTTCCAGATCATTCTTTGATTTTTTGTGTGTGCATGTCTGACTGTTAGAATTAAAAACTTTCCTTGGTTATGATTTTCACTAACAGAACTACTCAAATGGTTTCTGAAGGGGAAACCTGCAACAGGGACAGATGGGAGATTCTGTATGAGTGGCACAGAATATTCTCCAGCAGAAAGGAAGGTGAATAGACCTGGGTGGGCATGCACCAGGCAGAGCCCTTGCTGAGCCAACAGGACAGGACTGGACCACAGCACCCAGCCCAGCTATGAGAGGGGCTGGTGAGAATTGTACCATTTGTAAGAGACTTCCCAAAGAGCCCTGTCGAAGTGATCAGTCAAAACTGCAGCCAAAGCCCCATCTCTCTCACAGCACAAAGGGATACTGCTTCCTCCCATGTCAAAATCAACCCCTAAACATTCCTCTTTCCTCACATCTTTGGGCAAAGTCTAACAAGCTACAAGACACTTTGCCAGGAGCTCAGCCATCCCTGGACCTGGAGCTTGCCCTCCGGCCCAGGACTCCAGCTGGGAAGAGCTCAAAGGGCCCTGCTTGGTCCCGTCCTTGTGACAAGCAGCTCTCCAAGTCAGCATTCACATCTCTGCTCAAACACTTGCAATGCCTTCTCCTTTTGACCACCCCAACATCATAGTACAGTGCCATTGTATACAAAAAACTAAGCCTCAATTCCCCCCCACACTCTAATGAAAACACCTCTCTCAAAACCTCTATTAAAAGGCCTCCCAGAGCCCTGCTAAGCCCAGGTCTGTCAGAGAACACAGCTCATTCACAGCTCCGTGCCAGCTCAATGAGTATTTTAGAGCTGCTTCAGCTCATTCCTGGAGGCAAAGCTCTCCTCCACACTGTGAGTGACAGATTGATGGCATCAGAGCCTTTGTAGCCCAAACTGAGCCCGCACGAGGAGCTTCCAACAAAACCAGAAGCAATTCTGCATACACCGCAGAGGAAGGGAGCAGGGTTTTCCAGGAGGAGCAGCCTCCTTGGAGAACACTAACACCTTGATCCCTTACCAGGAAACCACCACATCCCTTCCAACCCAAACCATTCAGGGATTCTATGATTTATTTTTATTTCAATTTTTCCAGCTCACATGTGTGAGATGCTTCTACTACAGTCAAAGCCCACAGAAAGCAGACTTTCACTTTGCAGGCTGTATTACACATGGCAGTACGTTGAAAATTAAAACCATTGAATCAAGGAACAGAACAATTCTGTAGAACAACTCTAGCCAGTTGTGGCTCAACAACAGGATTTATCTGGGCTAGCCATAAATCCACTTAGCTTGCAAAAGCCTTTCTTGAGCTACTTGTAGTAACTTCTACTAAGCTTGAAGCAGAAAAAAGCTACAAGTTCCTTACAAACCTGACACACGGCTCAAAACCTCAGAGTATACCACTGGAGGATCAGAAACTCAGTAAATAATTATCCACTTAAAATACTGAGTACTGTGTTTGTCTTCATTTCCAAGCTAGAACCCTGTCAGATAAAGTGATGATTTTCTACACTAATTTTTGTAAACTTAGCGGAGTAGGAGTTTTTCCCCATGATCCTGGATGGATTTTGCCAGCTGGGTTTTAAGTGCTGGTTCTGGTTCTGTAGAGGACACAAATGCAATATTAGCAGTGTGTTCCCAATCATCTCATACTGAAATTCCCCTGGTTAACTTAATACCTGTGTTAAGAGCTTTCATGAACCACAGCTATAAATCCTCCTGGCAACAAAATCATTGACTATTTACTACTTTTTTGATTATATCAGCATTAAGTCATTAATTTTTTTGTCGTAATTCATACCAGTGTCATTCCAAATGGACTTATATAATTAAAAGTACATAAAATGAAACCTAACTCTATCAAGAATAGGAAAAAGCCTGTGCAATCCTAACTAGAAGTAACATTGAATTAATTCATTATTACATGATGGCAGTGAAAAACATTTTAAAATGGGAACCCTGTAGCACTTTAACATTATAAATTTGCAAGAGTGAAGAGTTTGTCTTAAATACTAATCTGTGGCAATTTTTTTTAATAACTTTTGAAGTAAAACTCTTTGAAATAACGCATTACAGGTCTCTGCTCCTTTGAGTCTCCAAGTACTGATGTGAATTATTACACTCAGAGTGCTGTTCCCTTCTACTCAGTCTTGTTTTAGCAAATAATAAGGCCAGGTGTGCTCATAATCTTTGTATCTTTTGAATATTAATGGTAAATCAGGAAGATAATCAAGTTAACCCAAGAGGTAATCTTAATTCAATTATTGAACATAATTTCTGTTCATTACATTCTTTTAGTACCATTTCGATAAGGAATTTTCCCTTTTCAACTCTTCATGTTTAAATGCTGCTACCAAATGTTTTCTTATTTGAATAAAATAATTACAAAAGTCCTCTTCATCTTACTTAAATTTCTTTGTTTCAATATCTCCTTTTATTTTGGATTTTGAGACAGCCAATGCAGTGTAAAAAGAACTTGTATAATCTGAGCAGAAGCTTTATTTCTTAAATCCAGACTTTCCTGGTAACAAACACACAATACAGTCCTGCTCTGAAAATCCCACCATATCACTCAGATTCCAGCTCTGGACTGCCACACACTATATGTGCCTCCAGCTCTGAATTAATATTCATTCATCAACAATATTATCTGATTTCGTGTTATCAAATACAACATGCAGAGGCTGAGAAATGAACTAGTTTGTTGGCTTATTAAAAAGAAAAGAAAAATTTGGAAACATATTTTTTAACAAAGCAGCTCATTTTCAAAGTGCCAAAATCTTTTTGTCTTTTTCAATTTTTTTTTTAATTCTATACTTTCAGAATATCTAACCACAAGCATTTGAGCAAACTAGAGAAAAGAAACTGTTGGTAATGTACTGCACGTTTCAAAAGGCAGCAGGATATACACACAGTTTATGTTTCTATCTATAGAGAGCTGCAGGCAAACATACAGTGGAACAAAGATTGACATCAAGATATATTTGTACGTGCCGCTTGTGTGCCTGCATGGAGATAGATTCTTAATGAGATAAGTAAACAATGGAAACTTTTAAAATTCGTAGTTTGAGTGAGCTCAGCTCTGCATTTCTCTCTTACCTCTTCAGTAATAATTTTTTAATGTGCTTTCCATGAATTACAGCCAATCCCAAAGCATCCGGCACTGCTGGGAGAGAGCTGTGGACTCTGGGTCTGGCTTTGACCTCCACCAAAGCACAACCAAACATATCAAAGTGAAATAATCGTCTTTAATTCAAATATTTCTTTGGCATTCTAGCAGAAAAACAATTTCTGAACCCCTGAGTGAAGCAGTTGTGATGTGGAAGATCCTAAGCAGAGTTCACTCGTGCACTGCACATCTCACTGCTCGTCCCCACGGCTTTGTGTGCCCAAGGACAGGTGGGGTTTGTACCAAAGCCCTGAGCCCTGGATGAACCTGCAGGTGGGGTTTGTACCAAAGCCCTGAGCCCTGGATGAACCTGCAGGGAGGCTCCTCTGACCCAGCTAATGCTTTATTTCTAGTTTAGAAAGCACTGAGCACGTGTCTGGGGGGAAAAAGAGACTCCATCAACAGCTACTGGGAATGAGTGAAGTCCTGGGGTTCAGCAGGACTGTGATAACTCACAGAAGATTCAGCTCAGGCCACAGGAACCCATCCAGAAGTTGATGAGATCCATGTGCTCGTTTCCCAGCACTGCTGGAAGACCCATTCAAGTGTCCACAGAAATCAACTGCTTCTAGCAAGCAGAAAAGCAATTTGCTTTTTTTTAGTTTTTTGGGTTTTTTTATCAAGCTTTCTTTTCCCTTTTACTGGCAAGGAAGCAAAGAATATTAAAAAAATATTTAAGGGACCATACATTATTTTGTAATAGCGATGACATTGTGTGTCAAAGCCCCATCCCTGGCAATCCTCTGTTAAATATCCATCCCAACACTAAAGAAATTCCAAAGAGAATATACATTTCTTTGCAATCAAACTTTAAAAATTAAGTAAGTGAAATAACCAAATCCAGTAAAATCCAGATGATGACTGACTAAATTTGCTTTCTTATAGAAATCCAGTGGCTTCAAGAATCTTCTCCTCTCCTCATGGTTAATAGAGTTCAGTTGTAAACTGATCGTTTCTTTCCTGGTCTTGGTAAAAAAGAATTTAAAAGTACAACTTTTGATGGTAAAAAAAAAAAAAAAACAGAATGTGAAACAGAAATTAAGTAATAGGCTGAAGGCTTTCCTGAATTTATCATTCCATTCTTTAGTAAACCTCCCCCCGGTGCCCAAAACCAGAAAGAAGTGTGTAGCAGTAGGTTTGGAAAAGAACAAAAAAAAGGGTATTCTTGGAGAACACCAAAAAAGGGCATGTGAACTGCAATACTGTAAAATCATTAATGTAGCATAAGTTTAAAAAAAAATTTACCCTTCCTGGAGCCTTCCTAGGGGTTTAAAGCAGTACACTGGAACATCAGTATTTCTTGGACATCTAAAACAGCCTCTGAGTGTAGGAGAAAATCCAACACACAGGCAGGTACACAAATGAAAAGGTCAGATCCTTCAATATAACACATAGTTGTGTTTCATCTTGTGCAAAATCCAAATTTTGAGTGTTTGTTAAGAATGAAAGTTGGCACTCGGATGAGGCCAGCTCGGTACCTTCCATTTTATGTCTTTCTTCAAACTTCACAGGAGCTATAAAATGCTGCACAGATTTTGTGGCAATCCCTCACTTTATTTTATTCCAAGATAGAGGGACAATAGAAAGGAAGAAAGAGAAAAATAAAGCCATAATTAATTAAAAAAAACTTTGCTCTTAAAAGAAAAAGGTTACTGTCAGGCTACAAATGCCATTTTTTCAGTTTATTAATTTCTCATTCCTAGTAAATGTTTCTGTGATTTTTTTTTTCACTTTCAAGGTCTGGGTTGTGTAAATGTTTTATTTTTGGCCACAACAGAGGCTGCATATAACACCTTGGTATGTTCCTAGGGCTCCTTTTGATGCCATTTCAGGATTCACTTTAGTAACACATTTTGCAAGTTTTACCAGCATCAATTTTATCCAGCCTATGTGTGGCTGGTAAACGTGAAAGTGCTGCACAAAATCCAATGCTGGGAAATCACCATGGGATTTATTACCAGATTTCCACACTAACTCTTCAGTAGCTGGAAATCCAGGCTAAAAGCAGTAATTCTATCTCTTCAATACAATACAAGCCTGTAAGTGCCAGGACAAGGCTTCCACTTCCCCAAACAAAACAGAAGAAAAGGCATAAATTAACAAGAGTCATCTACAAATGGGATACTACAATCCTTCCCTAAGTGCCTTGTGAGTGTCAGGATGATTCCAGCTTTTTGGTAAAAACCACACCATCTTCATGCTCCAGGGTCATAAAACTTCACTTTTTTAGCTTTCTGCTCATGACCCCTCTGCCAGACACGCCAGACACTTTTTTTTCTTGGGATATCTGGAGTTACATTGACCTTCTGCTCTCAATCCCAGTTCTCAGCTGGCCACAGCCACTGAACCAAGCACCCAAACCCAGATCATGCCTTACCCATAAGTTGCTGTGTACAGCACAAGATTTCCCAGACAGTAATGTGCACATGTATATGTGCATTAGTAAAAAAACTACTCTGAATGCAAACTTTCCTGAACCCTTTGATGACAGCAATAGAAAGTGGGACTGCAAGGGCTGGTGCGACGCTGCTTACTTGCATTTCTCATTATTGTAACGAGCAGTCTACAGGCTCTGGAAACCAGGCAGCAGACAGAGACTTATTCTCCTGCAATTGCTACCTGCTGCTGATAAAACATAACTGCACAGACAAATTCTTCCCTCAGACTTTATGTAAACACACGAACACTTGCAGGCTCACAAAAGGCACCAACAGCACTGCTTTTAATAGCGAATAGAAGGACAAGGCAGAAGGCAGAGTAATTATCTGTCTGGGGAAAATGCTGCATTCAACCATCCACATCACACAGCACCTTTAATTGAATGGCAGCAAAACGTACAAGTAAAGAGGACAATGGGAAGGAATCTGCATGGCACTGGGTCCCAAAGACACCCAGAGCCTATGGCTCCATCATTCCCGCTGCCCACGGAGCTGTTGCTCCTGCACTGAAAACAACGGGCACTTTTCACTGTGGAAACCATGATGTACTCTGTACGCAGACAGGAGAAAGTAAATTTTCAAAATAGAAACCCTAAAAGGGTGCAGGGTAGCACACACCACCCAGAGTTTCAGAAAGCCGGGAGTTTGGTTTAGTTTTTCTAAATTTGTTGTATTTCTGTTTTAGTTTTATTCTGTTCCACCTCCTCTTTCTCTCTTTCAAGTCCTGTGTTACCATAATTATTCAGCTCAAAAGGGCTTTCTCTAAACACTTCCAAGCAACTTGTGGAAGGCTGTCCTTCCAGAGCCCTAGAAGTTACTACAGAATTGTATTTTCCTCTCCTATCATAACAACCTTTCTGCTTCAACAGTACAGCTTTTCTTCCTGTGCCCCTCTTTAACAGCCCTCCATATGGCCATGAGCTACCAGTCAGAGAGTTTCCATTGACTTCACCAAGCTTTGCTTCACACTTTCTGTTTGAAAGTTTTCTGCCCCTTCTTATCTTCACATCCCTTTACCACAGTTCTTCCTACCCACACAGAAACTACTTGGTACAAGCTGGAAATGTTATGAGGCTGTGGCCCTCAGGCTGCTCCCAGTCCTCAAAGAAGGAAATGTTTGAGCCCTCAGGGGGAGTCAGTAACTACTGATCTGAAGTGTCTTTAAAAAAGTTTCAGCCATAAAAAAGCCTCAGATTTGGCCATATTTAGACAAAACTGTTGGGGGTACCTGGCCACTTTTTGCCTTATAAAATCTGAGTGATTCCTCAGCATGGGTTTCAAAGTGGCTACCCCCACTCCCCAGACCTGGGTCTCCAGAAGTAGCTAGAGAGTCAAGCAACACCTCATTATCATGTTGGTTCATCAAAGACCTTAAGGAAACTCAATTTCCAGAAAACATGGATGTGAAAGCCTTTGCAAGCACATCAGAGAACAAGAGGAAGAGCAGCATGGTCTTTACAACAGAAGTAAAAATGGATGAAGTCCCATATGGACAGATGTAAATGAAATGAATAAGCACAAATACACCCCTGCAGATACACCCTGTGAAAGGGTAGCACCAAAGAGGAGTCAATGACTGCGGTTTGTTTCCAAAAAAGAAAAAAAGAAGATGCAGTATTTCCTGCAGGATACACAACAAAATGCAACAGCTGTGTTCTGTCATTGTGGCCTCAGCTGTGCCACCACCAAGCCATTTTGGGGATTCAACTTCAAGAAAGATTTGGAACAGTTGGAGAGAGTCCAAGAATACAAAAGCCAAAGAGAAGAATTATCAGACAACACAAATATATGGCCCATGAGAGAGGACTAAGAAAATTGAGGTTGCTGAGCTCAATGAATGGTTCTCCAGCAAGGGAATGACATGACCACAGTCGATAAAAACTTCCAAGGAAGAAAATATTTTATTGGGAATGCCCATAGAAAATTCAGTGAGGAGGATGGACTTAGACTCTGGCAAGAAAGATTCAGGTTAGACATCAAGAAAACCCTCTGAGTGAGAGGAAAGCTCTGGAATCAGCTGAGTGGAGAGGCTGTGGAGCTCCCACATGGGAAGTCATTTAGAGCAGATTAAAGAGTTTTTCACCTGAATGATGAAGGCAGTTTTTCCTGTAGTGGTTCAGGGGATTGGCCAAAAGACGCGAGAAGTCCTTTCGTGCTTATTACCCAGCTAACTATGGTTAGATTCTCCAGGCAGATCAAAGTGAACACTAAACCAAGCACAAAGCAACTTCAGATCCATGGATGTTGCAATGATACAATTTTCTAAATTTTTTAAACCCTCAACAACAGTTAGTGGCCAACCTTGCCCAGAAAGTCCACAGAGATGATGCAATTTCGCTCTGCTGAGAGAGATCTGTGGTGGGAACAGGGAAGAATTCACCTTGATTGCTTTTCACTTCCAGTTCTAGAGTTCTCTAGGAACAGGCTTGGCTTGTGTGAGGAGGATGGAGCACTTTTTCACAGGACGATCTGCACAGCACACTTGGGCTCATATTCTCTTTCTTTCTGCAGTCTTTGTCTAACAACGGTAGCAACAAAGGCACGGGCACAGCTCTCAGATCTTACATCATCCTGTTCCCATTCCCACCAACCTTCTGGCTGTCCCTTACCCTCTCCCACCACCCTCTGAGCTCCTCAACCGATATAATATCTGAGCATTGACAGGGACATTAAGGGTTTTTCCCTTGTAGAGGTCGTTTCTGAGATCAGCCTTTCCAAGCTGAAAGAAGAAATTAGGTAGCAGAAAAGTCAGTAACAATAATTGCCAACCAAGCAGCAGAACTGGACATTCCTTGAGCAAAACAACTGCTGTCCCAGGAGCTCCTGCCTCACACCCCTATCCTTCCTTCCCTTATTCTTCTCAGAATTGGCCAAGGCAAAGGTAAACATCCAACAGAACATCCTGCACTTCAAGCAGAAGCAAGGCATCGTAATCATAAACCCTGAGCCAAATCCACACGTTATGCTGATGATTTATCCCAAAGGAAGGCGTGGCCACCCATTTCAGCCACGGTCTGAATTGTTATTCACACAAGCCGTGTGCATGTGGCTCACTGGGGTTATCCTCCCTTAACTGGGAGGATATTTACGTACACAATCATTTCATGTAGACTTATTGTTCAAGCTTTTTCTTTTGTTCTTGTAAAGATCAACTTCTTTAAAAGATGTTCAGTTAAGAAAACACTCAAATATAGTTCTCTTGGAGTCTATTTCAAGAAATTAAATACTTGGTGGTCATTATATTTCACTACTAGTACTTAGTGTTTTAGAAGTTGGGGTTTGTTCTACATGTACACGTAATTTATCATAAAAAGACTCCTAAACATATATTTCTCCAAACTTACTTGTCCGTTACAGAATGAAATCTGAATGTTGTATCAAAGAGGTTAAGGTAAAATCAAGTCTCAAAATATTCTTACCCAAAACTAACTCCACTTGCAGATTTTAACTGCTTATTTTCTAGATAAATATACAAGTCCTTAAAACAGCAACACAGGCTCATATGCCACACCCAGTCAGAAATCACAGTCACAGAATGGATTGCATTGGAAGGGCCCTCAAAGCCCATCTCATGCCACCCCCCTGCCAAGGGCAGGGACACCTTCCACTAGCCCAGGTTGCTCCAAGCCCCATCCAGCCTGGCCTTGGACAATCCCAGGGATGGGGCAGCCACAGCTTCTCTGGGCAACCTGTGCCAGGGCCTCAGCACCCTCACAGGGAAGAATTTCTTCCTAAGATCTAATCTATACTTACTGTATTCCAATTTGAAGCCAGTCCCCTTGCCCTGTCACCACGTGTCACTGTAAGAAGTCCCTCACCAGCACTGCATTCCATCACTGTGACGGGAAATACCATGGTGGCAAGAATCCCAGAACACAGGAGACACACACTGCAAGCACAGATTCTGGAATTCTGCACTCAGCAGATAATAGTGACAGAGACTAAATTGTGATTTAAAAAGCAAGTTACATAGCTTACAACTGTGTCTCAATGACCATTCCTGCCTGTAAAAAAAGCCAAGCAAGCAAAGTCCTCTGAAAAGGATTTTTAAGTCATCAGAAAAAACTGCCCTCTTCCCTCATCAGTCATGCTTGCCATCAATGCTTTATTCTGGGTTGATATTTAACTGCAAGAGGCATTTGATGTGCCATACTCCTGCTTGCAGAGCATGTGGTTACACGGTGGGACAAGGAACTCTCTGGTTGTGAATTTCCCTCAGCTAAGAGAGTGGGATCAGCCAGGTCTGTCCCCAAAACACAAGCTCTATGCATTGTGTGGGTTTGGGAAAGGGAGAGAGTGATGGCAGAATGAGCCACTCAGAACCCATCATAAAATAATATTTGTAAATGGGAAGCTGTTCAGAGCAGGGCTAGGAAGATAATGAAGAGCCTCAGGGAACAGGTGGTGGAGGGAAGATTAGAGGAATTACATATGTATGTCTTTGGCCAAAGGAAATGGTCCAGAAACATCTGACAGGTACCTGCTTCACATGGGGGGTGGGATAGGATGGATATCTGGGAGCAATTACAGGAAACTTAATAAAGAGAAATTTAGACTCAATGTGAGGAAAGAAAATCAAATAAGAAAATTAGAGCATTAAGTAGTTTGGGGGTAAAAGGGTAATTTGTAGAAACTTCTTCACTGGAGAATTCAAAAGCCAGCACAATAAAGCACTAGCAAACATTCAGCAAGGAGAATCATCCTTTGTGAAGGAAGGACATTTTCTTGGTGACCCATTAATGCTTTTCCAGCTGTAAGATCCAGTGCTCTGCTTGTACCTGATCACCTCATGGGATGCAATGAGGTAAAGATCAACACCCTGGTTTTCAGGAGAGTCTTTTCTTGATATCTCTGTTTCCACATGAGCTGTGATTGATGCAGCTCCACGGACCTGAGCTTCTGTTGTGCTCCAACACCACCAGGGCCAGCAGGAGCCAAGTAGAAAGTATAAAGGTGTCAGTCTGAATGGCAATCAGGGAGCAGGGAGAGCTGCCAGGTGCTGCCCCCAGCCTGGAAGGGTGAAACTCTAGAGCAGGGCATGCCACAGGGTTGGTTCTCCATGTTCCAGAGTTTACATCCACGACACAAACACCATGGTCTCACCCCAACATTTATTTCAATAAACACTGGGAGAGCTTCCAAAGGCCTGTTGTAGGCAGTTATGAAAACCAACCATTGAGCCATTATATAAATGATCTTCCAGGCATTCATTATTATGGTAAGTGCTGGAAAACAACAAGACTTTGAGGGGCTTCCACAATAGTAGAGTCTTGTTTGTGATCCCAGAGGCTCTATTCAAGCACATCAGAACTAGTCTAAGCTCTGACTGAATTGCGAGACACTGTGGGGTTAAAACCATTATTGCATCAAGATTAAATACATCTGGTATGAAAAACTCCTCTGCTTTGCATACATGATTCAATAACGACTCTTAGAAGGATAATTGTTCTGCCCAGGTTATTAAATAGAATTTTCTTACTTTTTTTTTATTACTTCTCAGAATAATTCTTAAGGTAAGCAACTCCTAATTGTGCAAGAATTGCATTAAGTGGAATGCTCTATCCTGAGTGTCCACTCCCGGATATTATGTTATATTACCAAAAGTCATCCTTGCATTAGGAAATTAATTTTATATTTCAATAAACTAAAGCTAACAGTTCATCTATGAAAAACATTAAAAAAAAAAACCTGGAAATTATGTTCTGAATATCAGAGACTACGTCAAAGTGTGAATTAGGTTTGTACAAGATCAGAACTCGTTGAATGCAGCATCAGAGCCAGGGATTTGAGCTTTAGTTCAGAGGTTAAATCACTTTGCAACTACTATCTCTTGAGAGAGATGTTCGTTCTTTAAAAAGTCCAAGATGAATAAACAGGAATAAGACTTTTATCCTAGACTGGTGGTCACTCTGAGCAGCCGCTATAGCCCCGGGCTCTCCCCGGCAAGCCGCCCCTCCTGCCCCAAGCGCGATCTGCGGGAGCGCTCCCAAGGGAAGGCGCGGCCACGCAGCCACCCTGAGCGCGGCAGCGGCAGCGCCCGCCCGCGGCCGCCAGGGGGCGGTACCGGGAGCGGCCGAGCCCCCGCGGGAGCGAGCCCGGGCGGGAGCGGGAGCGAGGGAATGGCCGAGAGCGGGAGCGAGGGAACCGCCGGCAGGGAGGGAATGGCCGGGAGGGAGGGATGGAGCTGCCGGCAGGGAGGGAATGGCCGGGAGGGAGGGATGGAACCGCCGGCAGGGAGGGAATGGCCGAGGGCGAGGGATGGAACGGCCGGATCAGCGCCCCGTCCAGAAAAACTGCGGCTGCCCCGTCCCCGGAGGGGCTCAAGCACAGGCTGGACGAGGCTTAGACCAGCCTGGTCTAGTGGAAGGTGTCCCTGCCCGTAGCAGGGGGCTGGGATGAGATGAGCTTTAAAAGGTCCCTTCCAATACAATTCATTCCACGATTTTAACCTAACTCGGACAAGAGCCCTTGAAAGCCACTGACACTGATTATTTTTTCTCCTTAAAGGCTTGATCCAGGAGAATCATTGGAATATATTTTCCAGAACAGGTAGTGGCAGTATTCCTCTCTTCTCCAAAGAAGAATTCAGAGTTAGGACATGGTTTGGGATTCCAGGAGCATAGGACCATACTCCTCCACCCTGGCTCAGAATTCCAGGAGCATAGGGCCTTACCTCTCCCCAGGTTCAGGATTCCAGGAGCATAGGGCCACAGCTACCCCCTCCACAAGCAGCATCCTGGCTCCCAAGCAAAAAAAGGCTCTGCATAAATTCTGCTCCTGATGCTTTGCTCTTGTACGGAATGTTTCGAAACAGATTGGACTGGAGAAAGAGTCTTACCCCACACTTGTTCTCTTTCTTATTCCTCTTTATTCATCTTGGAGCTTTAGAGAGAGAACATCTCTCCCAAGGGACAAGAGCTGAAAAGCGATTTAACCTCTGAGCTACTCTAAAGGGCTCCAGCACCCTTCCCTGTGTTCAGGGGAAACTGCCATTTTGCAAAAGCCTGACCTGTCACAAGTGCTGTTGGAGAAGTCCTACCAGTTCCAGCCCTTCCACAGAGGCAGAACTCTGCCTGCTCGGCAAATGCAGCCAGGGCAGAGGTGTTAAATAACAACCCCAGTGTCACAATACTCCTGTCCTTGCTCAATTGTCACCCAGCCTTAGAGGCTTCTGGAGCCTGCTGCTGCCTTTCTTGTCAAACTTAGCCTGCCCAGAACTTGAGCAGCACAAGGACAAGTCCTGCAGGGCTCCCGAGAGTCCCATTTCTAACTCAAGGGTCACTGGTTGAGTAGCCACGAGGAATAAGACAGATAACTGGAGATGCCACACTGGAAGCTCAGAGTGGCCACTAGTCAGCATTGCAGCCTCTGACAGAAAACACATTGCTCCTGCTATGTGGACAAACGGGTTGCACTAATTACCACATATAATCATTATTATTTATGCTCTACAGACATCAGAGTTTTGTCTTTAAATGAATTTATAGAGGGGGAAAAAGATCACGAAGCTGAATAATCCCTATAATTATATGCTTAAAAATCCTGAATGGAAGAAATTAGGGGACACAAAGAAGCACATAAACTAATTATTCCTGGTTTTGCAGCTAACATATTTCTATGGTAACCACTATGGCCTTCGAAGAAATGAAATTATTTTAAATCAGTTCATTGGAAAAGTCACCCAGTAAAACCACAAAACAAAAATCTCTCAAATAAATCTAAAGATGAAGGAAGAAAGCATGTATTTTCCTAGCTGTGGATTATTAGAGGTACAAAACTGTAGTTTTATTAAAACCACTAAATAGGTTCTCTCTGACATGCTATGTGGGAGCTTGGTGGGTATGAACGTGGGCACACAGGCACATATGAATGTGTGGGTACAGAAGAATTTCACCTCTTCTATACACCATGTGTGACTGTGGCCAAGTGAACAGAGCACAAACATGTATGGGTTTTAACAGCTGCATTTCGTGCTTCTTTTTCTTATTACCTTGAAAGCTTTGCCCTAATCCTTACAGAACCTCAGTTTCCCCTACACCCTTTTGCTAAGTATTTATTTAAATGTGGAGTGTCCCAATTCTGCCTCTCCCATATGTGAAAATGTACATTAGGTAGGCAAAAAAGGCATACAATTTTTGTAGACCCATAACATGTGAAAAGCAGTTTAGTATTTAATAAAGACCAAGCTTACACATTTTTTTCCCTTGAAATACAGCAAATTAATAAAAAACATGCACTTAAAACCTAAACCAGCCTGTCACCAGCTTCATATTATTTAAGTTTAGCTCAGGGGGTGCATTGCCAGAGGAATAATTCAATCAGAATGGCCCACAAAGCAGGCAGGCTCTGGCTCTGTGGGAGGTTCAATTCTTCAGGCTGTGCAGAGCTTGTAGCCAAAAAAGTTCATGCACACATGCCTCACTCTTCTTTTGACCACACCACCAAAACCAGTGGCTTCCCCTATCACATCTGTGGCCATGCTGGCAGCTACAGATAAAGGAGTTAACAGGCTCCTACGAAGGGATCCTCAGGGTTCAGTTGGGAGGAAAGTCCCTGCAGTTGTAGCTGAAGAGCAGGGTTCAGACTTTTTTCACAGAAGTCAGAATTCTCTTCCTCCCTTTCAGCTCTGCTTGGCACTTTTACTGTCACCTTCTCAGATGTCTGCCTGCCTACGGTGCTGTGACCAAAAGAGGAACTTTACTGCAGAAAACTCAGCTGAGTGCTGTACATGGTCTACCTCTCTCTGCTTGGATGAACTGCCACAAACAGAAGAAACAGCAGCAAAGTTCAGTGTCTCAGGCACTAAAGGCTGCACTGTTCCCTTTTGTATTTCTTGTTACAGAACAGCCCTCATCAGCTTTAGCCATTTTTCTGGGATACTTTTTTGCCACAGCTTTGCAAGGATATAAAGACATGGCACACATCCAGGCACAGTCCAGCAAGATTCATCCCTGCCTTTGGTTAACAGAAGATTATTACTCTTCTTAATAATTGCCATAACAGTTCCTATTAAAACATCCTGCTGGCTTTGGAGAACAGGTTTCTGTTTTCCTCAGGTTCTAATTTTAGAAGCTTCTGGGGACTATGTAAACATGCGAGCTGGAAACAAGCAAAAGGACCATATAGATTATTTGCTGAAAGCTTGGGGTGAGTGGTCACATCCAAATATCTTGTTGTACTGAGGTCACTGCCCTGGGCTTCCACAGGAGAGTGCAGCACAGGGGGTTTATGGGTCTGGCTGGGCTACTGCTGAAAAGGGCAGCTTTCCCTTCTGCTTCATTGGGAAAAGGCAAATCTGGAACACATAAAGATGTACTGAAAGCCACCAACACTGGGCAAACACTATCAGACTGGGCAAAGGCAATTAGGATGTGCAGAGCCCAGTCTAGAACCTCATCCCTGTAAGAGAAACCCGCTCTCATTCCATGCAAAGCTCCTCAGCTCTCTGTGCCAGGCTGGTTGTGGCCCTGTTCTGCATCTGCTCTGCCACATCTTTGTGCCCACTGCTATGTTTAGAAAAAAAATGTAGTGGTAAAATGTTCATTTTGCATTTGTAGTAGCAGCTTTCTTCAAAAGATAAAACAGCTTTTCACACACCAAAGCGGATCTCTAAAGTAAAGCTTGTTCACATCACATTCTTCTTTTTCATTAATCCAGAGGAAAAAAAAAACCTACGTGACAATTTGTATCACAATTCTAACAGACAGAAGGTCTGAAATATCTTCACAAGTTAGGTTTTTTTGGATTTTGATTCTACAAAGCACTTAAGCAGGAGCTTAATTTACTGCAGGTAAGTAGTATGTGGCTCCAGTGGGACTATGTATCTGATTGAAGAATAAATGTAATTGTCTCTCCAGATCAATGCTATAATTTACTCCTCATTGAGTATCAGATAGATCTTTATTGTCTCTTCAATAAATTCATGCAGTGCAAAACACTAAGTGATCCAACTTACAAAACCAAGCAGACACTACTGGAAGTCTGTACCTGGATATATGTTAACATCGCTGTTTAAGTATTTAATTTCTATTAAATTTCCTAGTAAAATAAAATCCTTGCTTTTTTTTCCCAGAACTGTATATACAGAGCTCGTAAAAGCAAGCCTCAGCTTGTCCAAGTCCTGACAAATTTCAGACACAGAAAAAGAAAACCCCACAGCAAAAAACCCAAAAAAGCCAAACAACAAAAAACAAACAACCAAACAAAACTAAGCAAGGATACCCTCTCACTTACCAGGTCAGACCCTACAACATGGACAAATTTTCAAGACCATGGAGAATAACTTAAGGTATTTAGAAGAAGACAAGAATTTTGTAAGCCAGCTATAGCACATAAAATTAGATACTGGGGTTGCTTTTGTTGATAGTTGGTGCTTTGGACACGTGTTCCCTTATCTGCACTTCAGGGACCCTTATTCACTCTGCTCTAAAAGTTAACACATCCATCAGAGGAATGATTTACTGGCCTTCACAGCCAACAGTGACCCTGCAGGAAGAATAAATGACTATGTGTTGTTAGCTGAAGGCGAAGGCATGTTTTGCACACATGATGTCACTCTTGCAACTCAGGAAGAACTAATTGCTTGGCTTGTTGTAAAGTCTCCTACTCGTTGGGTTCCCTTGCAAATTACAGTCGTCTGGAGAGCTGCAGCATGTCATCAGCACACAACAATGTTGTCTGAAGCGTAATTAATATCTGTCTTTCTTTTCAAGTTCCTTATTTACCCTCTTTCCCCCATGACAAATATGTTAATGACCTCTCCAAAACCCACAAGTTGTCATTTTCAAAGAGCCCCCGTCTTTCTGCCTTGAGCTGAACACTTTAGATTAAATCACGGTGAGCCTGTTCTTGCCCCCATTAAAGCTATTGAGGGTTTTGTCAGTGACTTCAGTGTAAGCAAACTCTCACAGGCTGTAATGGGATCGGGACCACAGACCTATTTTGCTTTGCACCTTCAGCTAGAGAAAAAAAAACAGCCAACATACCAAACAAACAATAGGCAGGGATTGCCTTACCATTTCACAGGATTTGGGGTTGAATCACGAGTCCAGAGCAACGTAGGGATTATCAGACCATCCAGCCTTATGGGCTGAGAAGTTTTTGTTGGGTTACAGGGTATTAGAAGGCTTAGATTTTGGGAATGGGCTTTATATTTTTGAGGTTATTTTCAGCAATATTGACTGCTTACCTGATTCTCTGTTAGCACCTATCTGCAAAGGGTGAAATACTGCCCAGAGTTTAATACAGTTGCATGTGAAAATAAACATATAGAAGATGTATTCAGTGACAGCAATAAACATATTGGTAGCCCAGACCATTACTGGGGAACGTTTTGACACCAGCTCATGAAGTAACACTTCACTGCTCACACTCATAAAGGGCTTGGATAATTCTGAATGTGTGTCCATTTTTTGGTGTGTGACTTCACAAATGAATCAGGTTTACAAATAATAAATGCATTTACACTAAAAGCAGAAACACGATCTTCTACATTCAATTACCCACATCTGTATTCTACTTTTCTATTTTGATTTTAAAAAATCCCCTGAATAAATCATCTGCCATACAGCAGAAAATTCCATACAACACAAAAAAGGTCCTATTTCCACTACTATTTAGCTGTTAATTTCAGATGTGATAAAGCATTTGCCTTTCCAAGAGTTAAGCCCATGGCAAATCCCCATGCTGCATTTATCAAGTTTTCGCATGTTTCTATCCCTCCCCAGTCAGCAAGGTAGAACTTCTGGAATTCTTAGTATATTATTAATATAAATGTACTTGCAGGTAGACACTACAAGACACATTATACATTTCTTCTTCTTTTGCACATAAAGCTGAAAAACAGAGGCTCAGACCCCCTTTGTCTATTCCAAAACACGTGCTATAGCCAGGTTTCAGCTGAAATGCCCCTCTTCTATTGACCTAGAACTTTGCAGATCCTCTGGGAACCACGACTGGAAGCAGATATTCATCTCTAATTCCAGCTCTGCCTCAGTGGGGATGCTTTTGAGGATGAACACTGTCCCCAAGGGACACCGCAAGGTCTGTGCACTGCTGTGGTCTCAGCTGAGGAGGGGCAAATTTTGTCTTGACAGGAGCACCTTTTCCCCAGCCAGGAGCATTATACCATCCTAGGTTGCCAGTGAGGTCACTATTCCAAGAGGGATTTGAAACCCCAGATTATCTTGTAAGCATAAAATACACAGAGCCCACGCCTCCCCCAGTGCTGCAGGCTGTGATACTGAGTCTCAGTCCTGCTGAGCAGGGGAAGGAAGCCCAAGGTCTGTGAGCACCAAAGTACAATATTCTAAAAGCCACCTGTCATTTACATTTGAAAAAAATACTTTTCGTTACATAGGTAGAGAGGCATAAAGTGAGCACAGTATATAAACATTGCTGAATGACAGGCAAAATCCGTTTCAGCAGAATGCTTATTTTTAATGACCTATATTGATTCTCATTCCATCATGGTTTAATGTGTTTCTTCAGCATTATGTAAAAACCCTCCTACATCCATCATTTAATAACGATAACCCCCACTGCATTTAAAAAGCATAAGTTTATAAAGTCTGCCAGACAAGCCCAGTGGATTTTAATGATCTTCTCTCCTAGCAATAAATGGAGAGCTCATAGAATAGGGGCTGTGATTCAGGATTCTTGGGTTCTGGTCTTCATTTTGCAATACAATTGCTGCCAAACTACACTTGACACCTCTGTGCCTCAGCTTGCCTAGCTCATAAATAGGCCCAGCAACACCTGTCACACGCTGTTAAAAGGTTGAGTTAATTGCTGCTCATAAATCATATTGAGAGCCTTGGAAAAGAGAAATATATATATATGCAAAACAGGAGTGATGTTGTAATAGAATTGCATTGCTTTCAGATACACTGTTTAAAATTAAATTCTTGGAGATCCATACCTCTGGTATCGCTTTACTACCCATTAGCATTAAAGATTGCTTCCAGAACATTCAAAACCTGCCTACAATGTTTGTGCAATTCAAGACAACATTACTATCACACTCACAGGGGAGGACACTGGAATAGAAACAATTTTCCTTATCCATCTCCTACTGGAGTGGAGTGAGTTTTGCATTCATTCTGAGGGCCATGGGACCCAAATCTATTCACCATTTCTAATCAGCCTGCAAAAGTGACACTGCCACTTTACAAGACACGAATCCTACATTTAATAGCTCTGTCACAAACAAATGCTTCCACTCCCTCCTCTTAACAAGCATATTGGGTGGCTGAAGGATTTAAAATTAGGCACCTTCACTTTGAGAAGTGTTTTGAGATCTGCCAAGTACAAAGTAGACTGTTAAGATTACCACTCTCGCTTTGATTTGTTTTTCCCTCCTCTCCATGAATTATTTGCTATCAACTCCAGCTGCTTTGTGGACAAGAAGCAGATCGGGGGTTAGGAATGAACACTGCTGCTTTCAGGATGTCATCCACAGAAATGGAGTTTGCAATAGCAGAAACAGGATAAAGCTATGAAATTTGGATTAGATGAGAAAATCTCTATTTAGACTTCAATGATTTTAAAGGCATCAGTTTTACTTCTTCCCACTAGAAAGACAAGGGAACATTACAAACTTTCAATCTATGCCCAGAATACTGCAGAATCCAATAAAGCTGTCTTTTCTTGGGCTTTTGGCTCAATTTCAGCTCTAAGACAGAGCCCAAGTAGATAAGTTCTGTGCCTTTTCCATGTTGCAGTGAAGTGGCACAAAAAGCAATAAAGATTCGGGGACAGAGGTGCCTACAGCAATATGACTCCATTCCTACACATCTCTCCCACTGCTCCCGTGGGTTGAACACTCCCTGTGCTCCAGGCTGTGTTCGTGACCACAAGTGGACCTTGGGAGGAGAGAGGACTGGAATCCCTGCTGAGCTGTTCCATCCTGCTATGATTTCCAACCACACGACTACGACAAAACCCCAGACAATGAGACTCATCCTTCAGCCCTGCCCGGGGTACCAGGGATCAGCAGCTCCATTCCCAGAGCAGCTCATTCACTGTCCAATAGGCACGTGACAGATTAGTCTTTCCTTTAACCCTTTCAACCTGAACTATTTCTGCTTCTTTCACTGGGTGTGCTTGACCAGGGAAACCTGAGCTTTGCTGCGGTGACCCTGCCCATAGCTGGGGGTTGGAACAAAATGATCTTTTATGGTCCCTTCCCACCCAAACCATTCTGTGATTCAATGGGTTTTTTTTCCTTGAACCTTACATGTCAGAAAAATTACCTGAAGGCCTCTTAACATTTTACATCTTAACATTTTTGTAGCCACTTAGTAAATGAGCAAAGCAAGCTACAAGAATTCATTGTAGCTTAGTTCATGCTTGAAATCAAAAGGAGAAGCAGTTACCTGGATTATTCAAATCTGAAGCAACCAGAGTTTACAAGAAGGGGCCTGGACACTGAATAGAGCCATCAGTGGGCTGGAGAATGTAAACAGGGAGACAGGTAATATAAATAACCCATGACTGGAGGATTCAGCCCCCATTTGGGGGCAGAACACGAAACTATAATTGCTCTTGCGACTGATGAATGAAAACAATTACTCATTTTATTTAAGCAGTTGTTAGTTCTGCCAACACAAGTTTACGAAAGTCATTAGTCAGACTAGTCATAAAGTGAAATAATAGAGAGGTTTGATTTTTAAAAAATCATGAGATTATAAAAGAGCCCCAAAATGGATAAAGATGTTCAGGCATTCTTTGTCTACCTGTTTCAGACAACAGGGACCTTTTTTTCCAAGCTTTTCTTTGGAGTAATGAAAACCAGAATTTTACTATGATTTTTTTTAATGAGATAAAGAGCAAGCCAAATCTTGAGACTGGAGGAGCAAGGACTTTATAGCTTCTCACACGGATGGGGATAAAATTTAGGATGCTGGAGCAGTGCAGGCCTGGGCAGAGCTGCTGGAGCGAGGCTCAGCGCCTGCCAGGGCACAGCCACATGGAGATCCAAGGGCTGGCTGTAGAAGGAGGCCAACTGGAGCCCAGCAGGGCCAGCAGGAGGAGGAAGGGCTGGCTCAGCTCATCCTGCAGCAGGACGGAGGGGCACGGCTGCCCCGAGCCCCCTCCTGTGCCAGCACTGCAGGGACAGGTGGCTCCTTGGCCACAGTCCTGCCAACCCCACAGCATCAGAACCAGTGAGGAACATCTTGGTTCTGTGCATTTAACCTTCTCAGGCCCTGGCAGGAGTCTCCTCAGCCGCTAAGACAAAGGTTGCCTGCAAAGAGCAAACAGATATTTTATGCCCCAAACACTCAGTGCCTGAGGGGAAGAGGGGCAGGAGTGGCTCAGCAGGGCAAGGTGTGCAGGGGAATGGGATAGGGCTTGGCATCCCCACTGCTCCCCACAGTGAGAGGCTTTTGGCATCAAGAGTGAAACTCTGTGCTTTCCAGTACCTTAAAACAAAAAGTATCTGTAAGAATTTTCCCCTTTCCTGGGGACCTACGAGGAGTGGTCCCAGGTTTGCCTCACAACTATTTGTGGTATCAAAAGCACAGTCCAGAGATCAGACAGAGCTACAGCAGGAACAGCAGTGGAAGAGGAGCACATGGCTCTTACTATCACTTCTAGAGAAAGCCATAAATGTACCAATATTTTGGAATGCTGCAATGCCACTGACAGAAAGATGAGAAGCAAAGCACATAACCAGGTTCTGGTGGAAGCTGGAAGGGGCCCCACCCCAAACCTTTTCTGGATTCAGATATACATTGTTTAACCACAAGAAAAGTTCTATAGCAGATATTTCTATTGTAATAAACAAGTTGATCTTGATGTAGTCTCTAGAGGGTCCAGGTAGTCTCTGTATGTGACCTATCATCAATATTGTCTGGATGCTGCAGTCTCTGTTCTTTTCACCTCTGTATTTAATATTTGAAAGTCATCATGCTCATATTTTATTAAAGAAGCATGTTGCTACAAAATGCACCAAGACAGAACAGTACTGACATCCACAGCAAGACCTTCTCAGACCACTGAAATCTTTTTGCTGCCTTTTAACAGGGTGCAGCACACCAAGAGGTGAGGCACACAGTGCTCACAGCTGCTGCTGCAGCTTCCTTTTGGCTAACTGGGATGTACACACCTCAAGGGAAAACAGCCAAAGCTTTTACAAACCTCTTCTCTGTCTTGGCTTACAACACTTCCTTCTATGAAAACTGCCACGGTGTACAGTCACACTCTAGACAAGAAAGCACCAAGCTCCTGCTGGTTTACAGTCCCTAAGGAGAGTCACCACCTCAGACTGAGTGCAGAGGAACAGTTAGACAGGGGCATAGCAAAATGACACAGCATTAACACCTGTGAGCATACAAAGTGGACTGATTTGTTTTGAAGATCACAAATTTTACTGATAAACATATATATATGTCAATAATCTGGGGGAAAATAGCCTTTGGAAGGGGAGAATTTAGCTCAAGTTAAATTCTTGCTTCAGTTCACAGGTTAGAATTTTATTGTACTTCAAATACTACTTCATATGAACAAAAATACCTTGTACAGAACCCAGGAAGGTTCATGCTGAGCTCAGGAAATCCTGTGGCATTAGAAATGGATAAACTCAACTTTTCCTTGCTTTACAGTGGTGTGATCCAATATCAGCATTGAAAGAGAGGCTAAGAAACTTTTAGCTTCTCTCTAACTTCATACAGGTAATATCTAAGCTTCATTTTTCTAACATGTGAAATGAAAACACTTCACTGCAAAGTACCTAAAGAGCAGAGGGTTTGAAGAGCTTCATGGATGTGCAATCAAGGGGAAAAACCCAAGACTTAGACTGAAGCACCACCTTGGCATGTGAAGATCGTGTAGTTCATTTAAAGAGGGGCAAAAACTGGGATCCAGTTGTTCATTCAGCAATTAAAATTGCTGCTGAGGAAGAGGCATTTCTCCAAAGCCATTAAAAATTACAACATGCAGAGAGTTTGTATTCAGCCTAATATGAGGTGTTCCAGATCTCCTTGACCCCCATGCACACATTCTGTCTGTGCTTCCGTTCAATGCACCTCAAACCCTCATAGCTTAGATATTTTTAATTCTTTCTAAGCAAAAGTTCCAGTTAAACAGAGATTAATAGCATGAAAAGTTTAGTTTTTTAATGATCATAAAGAGAAGTATTTTACCAAGTCTAAACAAGACTAATTAATAAGCAAATGCAACTCAAGATTCTTTGCTTCAGCTAGGCCATCTCAGATACCACAACAAATACCTTTAAGAAAGATGCCTCATGTTGTTCCACCATTTCTAAGTGGCGGGCACTGCTCAAAAAAGTCACTCCATAAGTTATTTCCCCAGCTGGATTTCCATATGTCATATGCTTAGAAACAGAAAGGAGCATTTCTGCCATCCTTCTGTTTGAGTAAATCCCTGTGAATCTCTTTTGTCTGCTTGGATTGCCAGGAAGAAGCACTGAATCTCCTCAGCAGTGTTTTAATTGGCTCTGTGAGAACACGCTCTCATCACTCCCCTTCATTCTCTAATGTATCTTTCCAAAATCATAATGCCTATTTCTCTAATTACTTTATTTGGCAGCCTGAAAAGAAGGGTAATTACAGTGTTCTCTATTAGCTTGTAAGGAGGACAGAGGACTAGATGATTTGAAGGAAGGAAAAATCAGACCAGTAGGTCCTGGTTATACTCAAACAGGAATTTCCAGAGGAAATGTGTGGTAGTCCATGAAGGACTTTGAGAGCAATTTTCCTTCAAACCGATACTGAACCAATACAAGACAACCGAGGCACAGTGACAATGCCACATTCCCAAACGAGATGTTGGACAAATGTCTTTACCACACGTGGTCATTAAAGATTTGATGTGAGGATGAAAGGTGTTAACCTTGGAAACCTGGCCAGACTCCAACATGGATAATTACATTCTGCCTCCCTGAGCAGTTCTCTGTAGGGCTCCAGCTGGACATTTCAGCCCTTGAACCGTTACGTAGCCTTGCTGTGAGCAGCTCAAGAAAAGGACTGTGCAACTCAACAACATTCTGTGCCAACACCTTGGATTACGGAGATGCAAACCTTAGAGTGGTAGCAAATCATGCCACAGAAAAGTTATTTGGGTTACTGTGCATCACTGCAGCCCTTTTACACCCAAGCAGCCCTGGGAATGCCGTGAAACCTACATTGCATATAACTTTTGTGGGACTGACCTTCTGAAAAGGAAAAAACATTGTACCTTCACTCAAAGTGTCTTGCTTTGGAAGAAGCTCACAGAGACAGGAGAGGGTTACTGCTCTACAGGAATTGTTCAAGTCTGCATTGTCTCACTGTTTCTTATGGAAGCAGTCCTGCTTGGATCTGTGAGTTGTGGGAAAATTTTGCAGTCTCCTAACACCACTACCAGCTGTGAACACAGCGTTTGCAGCCTGGCTGCCGGGTGCTACCAGCACATAAAGAGCTGTGAATTCAAGACCTGCTCTGCAAGCAGAGCATTTACAGTTCCAGACACACGTAGATGGGAGGATTCCCTGGAGGCAGATCTGCATGGCTGGGCAGATGCTCCCTTCCACCGTGTCCCTGGGCACACAGCCTGGCCCCGTGCTGCTGCTGCTCCAGGAGGGCTGTGCATGGACAGCTCCCCACACCTCTAATCTCCTTTGCAAGGGTGTCAGGGCATGCCTGGGGATGGGAGCTGGGCTGCACCCCGAGGGGTGCCCAGTGGGTTTGTTGTGGAACCAGGGCAGCGCTGAACTGCAGCCACTGATACCATTATCTGCTTTCAGAGGGCAAGCAGAAAGCAGCGCTGAGGGTGTTTTGCTGAGCTTCCCAAGTGTTGATGAGGTTGTTATTACCATATGCATCTTCTCCTTACAAGAGGGAATTATATTTTAGCTCAAGCAGACAGGGCTCCTGAGAGTCCCATACTGAAAAATATAGGCTACATGCAAAAACCCCAGTGCAGAGACTCACTGAAGTCTGTCACACGCTGATTTAAATGCAAGTGACTTCAAGGACTGCACTCTCAAACATATCACAGGAAATTGTTGTAAAAGGAAAATTATTGACCATCCTATGAATACAGGAGTAGATAGAAATAAATCCTTATTTATGCAAAAACCCCTAAGCCTATCTGATCTCATATTGATGGCCATTCTATCTTAGATTCATTTTGTAAGACCTTTAATAAAACTGTGCAATAACCAGAGCTAGGGATGACAGCCTGTGTTAAGTTTCTGACACTGCAAAGAGCAACGTGGATCATATTCAGAAATTTTCCCAGTGCTCAACATGCCACTTATCAAATTCCCTTCAAGCATTCATCACACCCATGCAAATAATTTATTCTTCCCCACAGAAGCTTTGTGTTTGATCACAATGACAACTTACTGCTTCTGCTCTGCATCACATACATTATGGAGCTTCACACCCCAGAGCAAGAGCTAAATCACATCGAGGAAATCTATTGAGGTGGCCATCCATTCCTGCAGTCCTTGCACACGATTGCATCTCATGAACTCACAAAGATTTAGTTATGTCAACAAGGTCCGCAGAACCAAGACCACGCTTTTGAAAAATGAGTTGTTAATCCTGAAAAGGATTAACACATTAAGAGATAAGCAAATACCAAGATTATTGTTACATGCTAGGCACTTTGATTGTAAACTACATTTTTATCATTTAGGAGTCACCTGTCCTGTAAAAATCACATGCACTAATAATTTGTCTATGAAATCCCTGGGAAACCACTAACAGGTTTTAGAATCTGCTGATCAGGGTAAGTAGTCTGCCAGAATAGCTTTAGCAAATAAAAGAAATGCAAAATACCGAAACGTACCTAGAGGACAGAGTCTCCTGGCTGAGTTGTGTTGTAGGCTGAGACCCAGAGCTGGTAATTTGGGATAGAATAGCTTTTATAAATCAATCAGTGCAGAAAGCCAACATCACACAAGCTATGCATTTACCAGGCAGTGTTTGACAGCAAGAAAAAAGCTACAGCACAGAAAATTTCTGTGTATTTTAAGCCTCCATCCCAAACTGACTCCTCGTACAATTCATCTGCAGGCTGTAATTTACTAAATCCATCTGTTGTTCCTACAGCTTGTTTTCTGGAAATTCTGCATTTCAAGGGTCTGCTTGTTAGAGAAGGTCAAAGAGTAAAGCAGGCCCTTTCATTTTAAGTGACTTGAAAGAAAAGGAAAGGAAATTTATATTTAGAAATAGCAATGATTAACTAGGGGAAATATATTAGAGTATTAAAATAAACGACATAGAATGGCTCTTACTTCCAATTAGCCTAACTTTACTTCAAGAAAAATATTTATATACAAATATAAAAAGCTGGGGAATGCTAACCTATACTAAGATGAAAGCATCTCATAACGTAATTCATGTTTAGCCATTAAAATAGGGGATCACATTTTTACATACTTTTTCTTCTCGTCCTTCTTAAGCCTCTGCTTCTGTGCTTTCTTCTCTAATCATCAGAACTTTTCACAGCTTGTCTTTGTTAGCAAACTGCCTATGGCAACTGCACACCTTCCACATCTCCATAGTCTTCAGAAAGACACCATCTGATGCTACTGCATCTCTCTGGATCAGAACAGATTCACCACAGAATTCATGAAATAAGCTCACTTACAGTCTCAAACCGAAGGTCTCAAGAGCTGAAGTCTGCACCAGGGTCCACCAAGATGTACTCTGTATTCCTGGCTGTATTCAAGGCTTCTCTTTTCAGCCCACTTATTGGTCAATATAAAGCACACTAAAGCCGTTAAAAAAAACCCAAAGGAGAGTTGTGGGTATCTCCTGAGCACAGCTCATTGGCAGTGAAGTGCTGGTGGTGCAGTTCAGAGCCATGCAGGACAGCTCCAATCACCCCAGGAGCCCCAGGGAGTGTGTCCAGCCCCTGGGGACAGCACTCAAGCTTGTTTAAACCACTGAGCTCACTCACCACTGCTGCTATAGCCATTGTCAGAGGGAAAGGAGGGAGCCCTGATACCCCATCCTAAATACTGTGCAGCTGATGCTGTAGGTGTCAGATGCTCACTTCCACCTGATGAGCTAAAAGTGCAGCTCCAGGTGTGCTTATGGGCTGTGGCAGGCACCATGGTCACAGCCTTAAAGGGGACAATTACCCACACCATACAAAGCAGATACCGGGGGAAAACACAATTCATACAGCTGGACTTCAACCGAATCATTAAGGTTACTCTCTATATGAGTGCAAAGGTCTCCCAGGACCCTTACTGGCACGAGCAAGGCTGTCAGTCTAAAACACATCCTAAGCTCAGGTGTGCTAACATCATGCAAGAACGTTGGTTCAATCCTGACTCAGAAAAACCCGTGTCACCCACTGAGTCACCAAAACCACCCCTTGCAGCATGGGTTTCCTTGGAGTCCTCTCTGTAAGCCCTGCTTAGACCTGACCTCGTTTTGCCTATAAGGTTTAACACGATGGGAGTCAAAAGTCACATGATGCAATGAGCTGCAGTTTGTTTTCTCAGGGGCTCTCCCTCCTTCCTACCAAAAGGCCTTTGTCTAAGGAGTAGAATAAGGAGCACAACACAGTGTTTGCATTTACTTATGGAGGAGCTACACCAGCAGTTCCTCTCAAGCCTCTGAAGTCAGCTCCAGTACAGTTACTTGGCCTAAGTTCATCTAAACTAAATGGGCTGACTTGGTTCAAATGTGTTGCACAACCAAATGATAAAATTTGGGGGGAGGGAGGGAATGACTAGTGATGACACATGTATTTAACACTGCATGTCTCCTCTTTCCAGATTAGGAGGAGCTGGCAAGCTTCAGTCTGTACACATGCCAGCAGCGGATGTCGGCACATATACAACACTTTTCAGAACAACATACTGTTGAAACATGTAGTTCAACTCCAAGGTAGCCCTTCTGTTCAGTTAGCCCAAAACAGCTATTAGAATTGTATTGCTTAATATGGTAGGATTTGTAGCACAGCTTTTAATGCTGCTTTAATCTGGTTTCTTTATAGCCACTTTGGAAACACTGAGGAGTTGGTAGGAGCAGCCCTGCTGTGCTCTGTTCAAGGTCCTCCACATCTGTTTGGGCTGGGGGAAGTGACAAACCTGTTGGCAAGAGGGAAATATCGAGGATAGAGGGGGTGTCGTAAATGACACAGGAATATAATCCTCTCTTCTGCTTCCACGTGTCCTCACTTTCATTTTGCAGCCTGAAGTACAGAAAAGCATGATGATGACAAGCTCACCCTGGTTCACTGTCAGTGTGTCTTGAGAAAGTTACCAGTAAAAATCTGAAAGAAATAATGACTGCAAAATAAATATAAATATATTCCAAGTCAGAAATTAAGTGTTCTGCATTCATTTACAGAATGCTCTGCCTTGATGACTTCAGATTTTAAAATAAAGGATTCAGTTCTTTCCTTCTCTTTCTTTCAATAATTTTGGTGTGAACATTTACAAATTCAGCATCCTCCAATCCCATATTCTTTTTCCTGCTTCATTTGCCCCTTCATCTCTTCAATTATTTTATTATTTGTCACAATCACTAACAATCATTTTAAAAAAAACCAGTGCAGAAAAAACATCATCTTTTGGTCTGGGTCTGGAGTGATGCTGGATGTATCTGAAGTGGCCAATACACCCCTCATCACATGGGTCAGTTTTAGACATTGGAATAATTTTCCTTTAGTTTCTGATCTGGCCACTCTATCCCACCACCATCATCCTGACAATTTCCCTTTATTCTCACTTCCTAGCAGCTGCTTCCATTTCGCTCCCCCTTTCTTTCTGCGTGGCTCTGGCACTGGGGAGGAGCTGGCCAGGCTGCAAAGGCTCAGGGAGGTTCCTGCTGTGGGACTCAAACGGGTGTCATGTGAGGCAGGAGCAGCCAAAGCCTGCAGCTCTGCTCTGCACAAGTTTGATGTGCTAACGTGGGGATACAGAGACAGCTGCAGCCAGCCCCTTCCCCTTTTCCTCAGGAGCACCAGTCCCTGCAGGTACCTCTTGGTGAAGCAGCCTCTGCTTTGCGTCTTGCTCCTTTTGCTGCCCTCTCAAGCATCCAGAGAGAGCAGTTTTCCATTCAGATGTCCCAGGTCACCACAACTAAAACCAGTCTCACTCTCTGCCACTCACTTCAGCAGTTCACTGCTGCCATCCAGCCCCATTGTCAGCAATGATTCTCATTCTCATCTACCTAACCTAGATTTTTCCAAATAATTCCTAAAACTTTAAAATTAATCATAGAATCACAGAATCATTAAGGTTGGAAAGTACTTCCAAGATCATCAAGAACAACTTTCAACTGAATACTGCCATGCACACTAAATCACATTCCAAAGTGTCACATTAACTTGGTTTTTGAACAGGAGGTGCCAGGAATGGCGACTTCACCACTTCCCTCCACTAACTTTTTTAACACCAGAGCTGTCCTTTAGAAATGGGCTCATTTAGACAAAAAGCAGGCTGGGGAGTGGGAAATTACACTGCCCTGTCTGATGGAACAGCTTTGGTGGGAGGTACAAAAGGGAAGAAGCAGTGGGAAGACGGGTCTGGATCACCACCTCTTAACCAGGCTCAGCTGCAGGCTGGACAGTGTGCCTGAGCAAGCCCGAGCTAAAAGAACAATATTTGGATTTCTCCTGTACTTTGTCCCATCCAATGTTCAAACAGGAATCCCAGGACAAAGTGTACTCCATGTGAATTATAGCAAATGCACAGCAAGAGGCTACTTCCAATGGGTTGTAGGGATTTGCTTAAAATGTAAAAAACACTTTAAGAGAAGAAAGCAGCCCTGTACCTTCGTTTGGTTAAAAAATCAAGTTTTATAGACCCGAAAAATCAACATACTTTTCCCTATAGTTTACGTAAAAATTGTTGTGGAAGAAATTAGTGTGATTCTGCAAATCCGTCTTCATGGATCCTTTTAATTTAGAGGCATGAGTCATTGGAGCAGGGACTCCTTGGATGATTGTGTGACCACAGGATGCAGCCCTGGAAAAGTGTTTTTGTAAACAAATAAACATGTTCCTTCCTGTTTGAAACTCAGATCTTTCGGCATTGGGCAAGCGCCTGAGAACCTGACAGTGAGAGTAATAAGAAATATTAAATGCAATGCCAGTTGCTTGGTCCAGTTCCAACAGCAAGAGGTGAACAAAACACACAGAGTGAAAAATAGATTAGCCTTTTAAAATCCTTTAATAATCTGAAGTGTTATGGGTATCAGGAACAAAGAAAAGACTTGTCAAGTGAAAATTGCCAGAAGAGATGGTCTTATAACCTGACAAAATCAGAACAGAGGGTAAAAAAACAAAAATTGGTAGAGTTGATGATGGCTTGTGCCATGTTGTGCCGTACACACAGGGAGTGATCCAAAGATCACAGGCTCCAAAATGGATTTCACGCTATGGGATTTGACATCTGATGAAGTCTTTTGAGAGAGATTATCATCTTTTCCTGGAGAAAGCAGGATGCTGGCCCCAGTCAGCAGTCTGCACTACCTTTGCTATTTGACTCCCAAAGGGGAAAAATGGAGTCTTCAGTCCTAGCAGCTGGCAGCACTTCCAGAAAAGCATGTAGATATTCAAAATCAACCTAAATATTGCAGTGTCAGAGAGTCAATTTTCTGTTGGTAGTTTGAAAGCAAACTTCTTGTAGCCATCAGGGAACCCTTTAAGTACATTTAGATCAATGCATGAAGTCAAATAAACACTTAAAATCCTCAAGATTAAGAGTGAATCCAGTCAGGAAACAGCTGAGCCACTGTTTGACCCTTTTTTCTGTCACAGACCAACCAACCAGCCTGGAGGATGCTCCAGCCCAACCTCAAATCCTGCTACACCTGGGCACACGCCAGCCAAGGAAAGGAGAACACAGGGCTTGTCCCAGCCTCAGCTGGGTTGGGATGTCTCAGTTGCAAACGATAGATCTATTTTACCTATTAGAGCTTGTCTAGACTAAGGAAATGTTCCTGCTATGACTATGCTGAGGTAATTACACCAGTGTAAACCCCTTTGGGCAAAACAGAGCTTTCAGTGGCCTGATTTACGCTGGTCACTTGCCAGGATTAGTTCAGCTGGTAGCAGCCTGTCCTCCAGGAGCTCCTGCTCCCAGCTGGAATCCCGCACAGAAGTTTTCATCCGTCTCATCTGAAACGCTGGCACTGCCAATCTATCAGTCAAGCCACCCTTATGGGATGGTTTGCAAATGTTTTTCTGCAAAAGAATGGTAAATGTTTAGAAGGCTCTTTATAAGGCTCTTCTGCTAAAGGAGAACTAATTAATAGGCTACCAAAAAAAAAGGAAAAAAAAAAGAAAAAAAAGCTGAAATAAATCTGGGTTTAAATTAAAGCATATTTGGATTCGTATATGTGTATCAGGGGAACACGTTTGCTGCAAATAGAATGAAATAGGAAAGCTAATGTAGGATGTTTAACCTGCCAGGCATAGATGTGTCCCTTGCCCACATTAAATGAACCTGTGTGCGAGGACAAAATGTGTCCAAACAGCAAAATGGGAGCTACTCCAAACAGATCAATTCAAATGAATTTAAAAAAAAAAAAAAAGATAAAAAAGTCCCCTAAATTAAGTAAGTCCAAGGAAGGCCCTTTTAAAGCACAGAAGGTGGAACTGTAGCCTAGGAGAAGCCAGTGGCAACATTTACATTGACTTTAAAGGAGAGGCTTCACTCAGCCTAACGTGTGAAACCACACAGCGCTGCTGTGCAGAGCCTGGTACAAAACACACGTGCTGAGTTTCACACACAGCAGTCAGGGAAGATGTTGATAAATGCAGGATGAGGAACAGGCGGACTAACAGACAGACTTGGTTATATTTTAATCTGGTTTACTGTTACCTGCAGGTGTTACAGTTAAAATGTTCTAAAAAGTTACTATATACCCTTAATTCTAAACAGTTACTGGAAGGACAGCTAGAAACTCTAATAGTAAAGCAAACATGCTCCTTTTAAAGTTTCCTTATTAAAAAAAAATTAAAAAGGAGAGGAAAGTATGTTTGAAGCACGAAGATGACATCAGAAAAGTTCCTCAATTCACAGATGGCTGCACCTTTAAAAAAAATTAAAACAGGAACCCTAGATTGATTTAATCACCCATACAAGCGAAAAAACGTAATGAAGATATTTAGTGCCAAATTGGTTTCTTGGGACCTTTTCCATGTAAATAATACAAATCAAACCTTGAAGTTCAGTGCAGATATGATCTGACAAGTAAGCCAGGCTTTTTGTTTTCCTTTGATCCAGCTCCAGAAATATTTTATCCAAGGTAAAGTTGGTTTTAAGTGTTTTCCATTTCAGTTTTTAATTTTGGATATTCATCATATAGGAAACTTATTTATAATGCTTCAAACACCAGTCAGGCTGCACTGACTCACAGCACCAAACCTAAAGATTTTCTTGTATTTGCTCATATGAGGGGGAATATCAAGAACTCCCAACGTGACACGGGACCAATTTCCATTGCTCGGTTATTTTTAAGGGTACAGGAAATATGGACAACCCCAGCTGAATATTTCCAAATATCAAGACAAGCCAACTCCAGTATTTTTTGTGCTGTTCTACTTCCCCTAGATGCGTTGGGGAATAATACTTATGAAGATAATAAGATGGACAGGCCTTTGCTCTCTAAGTGATTCCCCAAATTCCCCACATACTGCCATTCCCTCAAGATGCCATCTAGGAGCAATAGTGCCTTCTCTTGGAAGAAAATCTTCACATGTTAGGGATTTTTCGTTTGTTTGTTTGTTTTGGGTTTTTTTGGGGAGGGAGGATGGGACAGTTGTTGAGTTTTTTGGGGTTTTTTTAGTTTTTTGGGTGTTTTTGGTTTGGTTTGGTTTGGGTTGGGTTTTTTGTTGGTTTGTTTTTGTTGGTT
>VWZV01004528.1:313506-395580 GCA_013397155.1 Irena cyanogastra
TTTTTTTTTTTTTTTTTTTTTTATTTTACTTCTCTGGTTCTGTTAAAAATAAAAATAAAAAATAATTTTAAAATCTTTTTCTATTCCATTTTCAAACCAGGATGTAGATTTTGAAGTCCAAATAAACACATACACACACACACACACACACACACACACACACACACACACACATATATATATATAAACCTGACCTTGTTCACAGTTTTCAGTGTTGTGTGCCTAAATACAGACTTAGGCACCTTGCTGTAGGCATGCAGTTTTCAAAAATTCAGCTCTTGTCAATAATGTAAAATCCTGTGGATTCTCTTCCCTCCACAAATTGGTATGTAGTATATTTAGAATTAACAGGGCCCGTTTTCTCTTTTGACTCGAGTATGTGGTGTAAGGTTAATGAAAATAAGATGGATGTTTTATTTTGGGTCTTACATATAATATTATTAAATGTGCCCACCAGAAATGTAGGATAAAATATTTGCTCTGCTTGAAGATTATGTGATATTTGTATTCTAAGCCTCACCACAGTGGGTTTCTTTAAATAGAAGCTATACTTTACTCCTAAATTGCTTAAGGCAAAGGAAGCAGAGATGATGTTTTTATGAATGTTTAAATGCAAATGGAACTGAGAGTGAATGCTATGCTAGCTAACATCAAAGGCTCACCAAAGTCTCTGCATTAATGAGGCTCTTTGTTTCCTGGATCACAGATTACAACAGGTTTCCAACTCATTGCCAAGGCTTTATCTCCATTTGGGAGGGCTGTAAATCTCAGACGATTTTTTTCACATGCAAAACAAGAGGATCATCTGAAAGAAGAAGGAAAAAAAAATCTTAAAGTAGCAAATATTTCATTCAAATGATTATTCCTCAAAGTGGCTGCATCTCGTTTTATTTTTGGGATGTTTAAAAGAATGGAAATTTGCCAACAGAGTTTCCTATGGGGCAGCTCATACATTTGGAGGAGAAAACTAAGCAGGAAAAAAGCAAACAACATCCTTCCCGTCTTCTTCAGCCCGGCATCAACTGTGCCCCAAAATCAGAACAATAATTCTATGTCATGCAAAATTAGCAATTAGCAGAAAGACAGATTTTGCTCCATTTAAATATATTCAAGTACTTTTCAAAGTGGCTCCAACTAGTTCTTCTCCTCCCCAAAAAGTAATGAGATTATATCCCTAGTAATAATACCCTAATTAACAAGAAAAATAGGGACCAAGATTTTTAGCTTCCTATTCAAGGGCTGAATGTGACAATATGTTGTATATTGGGTCATAAAAAACAATTTACATGGCGTCATTACAGTCTGTAGCAAAGTCTCCAGGACCCAGGGCTATCTTATGCAATCTTAATTAAGGAAAATAAATATCGGCGTGTTGTTTTAAGCTACTGGAGACATGCACAGGACCTGTCGTGTGTGATCAGAAGAGATGGGGAGTTTCCTTTTCCATGGGAACTGCTTAAAAAACCCTCCGACGCCGACACACAAGTGTCTAGTGCCTTCGAAATGGGCTGCGAAGATGGTAATTTCTTGTTTCCTGACCCTCGGGGCCGAGCAGGAACACTAATAATTTTCTGCCACTCCACGTCACGTCTGTGCTGCGGAGGGGCCGAGGGCGCGGTGGCGGGAGCGCTGCCCGTGCCCGGGTGCGCGCGGCGAGTGGCCGGTGGCACCCACGTGTGGCACGGGTGTGTCCGCAGCCGCAGCTGGGAACGGGCAGCTGTTGTGGGCGTGTGCGTGTGGCGCTGTGTGTGCTGTGTGTGCTCAGACATACGTGCTCCGATGTGTCTCCGTGTGTGTGTGTGTGCAGGTGTGTGCTCACGTCTGTCTGTCTGTCCGTGCACGCACACCAGCCCTGCTGTTGCAGTGGGTGTTTGTACACACGTCCCCACGAGTTTCAGTGCACACATACTCGTGCTGAGGTGTGTCTGTGTGCACACATCCACATCCTGATGTCTTACTGTGTACACATGTGTATCTGTTCCTGCACATCTCTCTGTGCACACACACGTCCTGATGTCTCAGTGTGTGCACACACGTGTGCTGTGTTCTCCTGTGAGCTGATGTCTCAGTGTGTGCACACACATGTCCTGATGTGTTCTCCTGTGAGCTGATGTGTCTGTGTGCACACACGTGTCCTGATGTGTTCTCCTGTGAGCTGATGTGTCTGTGTGCACACACGTGTCCTGAGGTGTTCTCCTGCGAGCTGATGTCTCAGTGTGTGCACACGTGTGTGCTGATGTGTGTCAGCAGTACCGTGTCTGGCCTTCTGTCCTCTACGTTTAGTCATGTGCTGCCAATCCGTGCTTGTAGAGTCACAGGTGAATGTGAGCATGTGGATGTGTTCGTGTGTGCAGGTGTGTGTGTGCAGATGCCTGTGCGTGCCAGATGTGTAGCTCTGTGTGCTGATGTGTGCAGCTACGTGTCCTTTTGTGCTGATGGACCTGGGGCATGGGGCTGTGTGTGGATCCTGCTGCCGTGTGCTGCTGTGTGAGTGCTCGTGTGTGCCAGATGTGCAGCTGTGCACGCTGTGTGCACACAGGTGTGTGCGTAGCTGTACACACACCCCTGCAGAGACGTGTGTGGGGCCGTGCAGACCCCGACACGGGCTGATGTGTGCACACACACGTATGCGTGGATGTGTGTGGATGTGTGCCCGCAGCTGTGTGCGTGTGGGGAAGCACCGACATGTGCAGGTGCGTGCTCAGCTGTGGGCATGCGGGAGCGGCTGCAGGCGAGCTTGTGCCCCGGTGCGTGTGCAGATGTGTGTGCACAGAAGCGCGTGCAGGAACGTGGATGGGCACAGATGTGCACGGGCCGTGCGTGCTCAGATGTGCGTGCAGCATGTCCGTGTGCGCAGGCAGGTGCGCACACAGGTAGGCACAGGTGTGTGCGCCCATGTGCGAGCAGAGACTCTCGTGTGTCACAGATGTGCACACGCACCCGGGGCTGCACCAAGCCCCCGGTGCTGTCCACTCCCGGGCCACCTTGCACCCCCACAGCCGGGCCGAGGGGGAGGTCCCCCCGCCGTAGCGCGGTCGGGGGGACGGCGTCGGGCTGGCTGTGCCTCTAAGGCAGGGACTTGGCGCCGCAGCGTGTGTGTCAGTGTGCGTGTCCGTGTGTCTCTCTGTGTGCCCTTACGCGTGTGCGCGCCTCTGTCTGTCTCTGTGTGTCCGTGTGTCCCCGTGTGTGCCCGCCCCCGGCCCCGCCCCGGCCCTGCCAATCACCCGGCGGCCGCTTTGATGTCGCAGCGCTCGCCCGCCGCGCCGCCGCGCTCGCAGTCGGACCGGGCGCTCCGTGCTCCGCCAGCCGCCGGCGCCCGCTGCTCCAGCCAAACTTCCCGGGGCTCGGAGGGCGGGGGGGCGGCGGCGGCACGGGGGGGCCCGTGGAGCACGGCATCCCGCGACGCCTGCCCGCCCGCAGCCTGCCGAGCCCCCCGCGAGCCGCCGGAGCGGGGAGGGAAGAAGGGGGGGCAAAGAAAAGAGTGACGAGGGAAAAGCAGTTCAATTTTTTTTTTTTTTTAAGGAAGGATTTAAAGGGAATTTGGAAAGGGGGAACAAAATTAAAGGGGAAAAAAAAGTTTAAAAGTTAAGAGGAAAGGAGGAAAAAACTTTTAAAAGAAAAATTTAAGAGGGAGCTATTTTTTTTTTATTTTTAATTTTTTTTTAAGAGGAGGAAAAAAAATAATTGAGGGAGAGAAAAAAACAATANTCTCTCTCCTCCCCGTGCAGGCCCTCCGGCGAGTGCAGGATCCGCAGAGGGTGTACCAGGAGAAGCTCCCGGACCACATGGATGATGGTTAGTCACCGCAATCTCCGCGTGTTTCTGTGTGTCCCCCTCTCCCCGTTGCCGGTGCCTGCTGGTCTTCCCCAGTGCGCCCCGTCTAGTGCTTGCCCCCGGTTCCCCAGCCCATCACCCTGACACCTCTGGGAGTGAGGGATGCTGGCCCGGCCACCGCAGCCCCCAGCAGGAAAGCTGCCTCTGACAGCACTGAGGCTTCCCACTGTCCCCACTGTGGGAGTCTGCACCCATGGGGGACCCCGGCACTCCCCAGCACTTTCTCTGAGGAGTATGGGACAAAAAACCTCCCCCAACATGCTGTAACCTCTTTGGGGACCCCCGACAGGCAGAGGAGTCACCTGTCATAAGACAAATTTTGACAGGGAACATTGATTTCAACAGGTATGAAACATCAGGACCCAGGGATGTATAAAGGATCTGCCTATTCTGGTTACCCTTTCCTGATGCTCTCAGATCCGTATCTGCCCAATGGATCTATGTCACCTCTGGTGAGTTCCTCCTCTCCTTATGGAGAAGTTTTGTGCCCTCTCTCACTGCTGAAGTATGTTGCAGGTATTGTGCAGGAACATGTCTTTTTCCTGACAAATTGGAGCCCAGTTTCTGAAATACCTGGACACTGTTCTGTCCAAGCCAAAAGGAAAAGCAGTGGCAAGGGGGCAGATGCTCGGCAGGAAGTGCCTGCTTCGCTCTGAATTTGCTGGAGGAGCTGCTTTTCCAGCCTCCTCATCCTCTAGGTTTGACTTTACTCTTCCAGCAGTCAAGTCCTAATATCTCATGGAAGAGTGTCCCTTCCTTTTTCTGGGTCACGGGCTTTGGAGGGAGCAGCTCCTGGTCTTTGTGTTTAGGGATATGTCCTGTAGCTGAGCTTGTGTGTTAGGGCTCTGTTGTGGATGATGGCCCAGAAAATGGATCTTGTGCTTCTAAAATGGCAATAGAGGTTTTTAGGAGAAGGCTTTGTGCTGCTGGGGGAGTATTCCCATCTTCCTCCTGTAAAGTTTTTCCCTCTCTATTTAAATCAGCTTTAGTAATTCTGTATGTTCTCGTGTTTCTGAGTTATTTGAATGATTAAACTAAAGTCCTCTTTACAAAAGCTGTCCTTTCCCATCACCATCTCGACCAGAACTTCAGAAAGTAATGTCCTGGCATTGCAGCAGACAGCCGATGCTGGTGTCACTCCTGCGAGCCGGCACTGCTGCATTTGTTTCAGACATTGTTCTGCATTAGCCGTCAGCAAGTGAGGACAGAACATAATTTGGTTTATTTCAGGTTCAGGTTTTAACCTTTAAAGGGATAAAGTTTAAAAGAATATGTAAACCTGTCCTTAATTCTGGTCATTTGTTCACAAGAGCGGTAGGATGTCAAACTGATGTTATGAAAAAATTATGGATTGTGGAGTATGAAACTTAGAATTATTTGTGGAAATCGGTGCCGTGCCCTCACGCCTGACACAGCTGGCCTGGGTAGCAGGAGACAGGTCCCTGCATGAGCCTGCCTGTACCCCACACAGCTTATCCTAGGGAATTCAGTTTTCCTGGCAGCAGGCTGCTGGAACTTTGCTGAAGTTTGCAGATATTGAGAATCTATCCCTAAATTTTTAAGTCTTCCTTCAGTTTACAGCAAGAAAAGATGTGTTTGCAGGGCAGGGCACACTGACGTTGTTGTAACCCAAATAAGCATTTGTTCTGGTGCTTCCCACCTTATCCAGGTACCAGGTATCCCCCTCATTCCCCAAAATATTAAACTGTTCTCTTCCTGCTAAAGTTTAAATGCTTTTAAATTTGTCTTATGTAAACACACTTAATTTGCTCCCTGAGATAGAATCTGGGTAAGTCCAGAGTTACGTTAGTCCAGCATCTTTTTGCTATGGTGGAATATTTCTTTTAATCTTAAACTCCTCCTAGATGGGCAGCAAAGTGTAATAGCCTATTTATCAGCAGCTAGGCTCTAAAGCAGATTGTGGTTTAGGAATCACTGTTTCCCTTGATAACAAAATAAAATCCAAGTGGTTGCTGTCAGAGCAGCAGACAGGAGCAAATAGACTGTGCAGAACTCAAAGGGGAGAGGATACAAGTAGCAGAGAAGGAACGATCCCATCCCCTTGAAAGCCATCAAAATCATCCTTTAGGCCTGTTTGGATCCTGCCGTGGTATATGGAAAGCTGATTTGATGTTTTCAGTTGGAAATCTTCCCTGTCTGCTGGATTTTTTTTCTCCTGAAGGCTGGTCTTGCGTTTTTTCAACTTATTGTAATAACTATTTCAATATATTATTCTGGGCAGTTTTGTCTTATGTTTCTCTTGGCTGTGCAAAGATTAGCATGGTAAATTATGGATTGCTCTCATATAGATTTATTGCTGCTGTGTACATTATATAAAGTGTGGGCTATAATCTGGTGGCTGCTTCCAATAATCAAGGAGGTCAGATCTGTGACCGAAGATTGCAGATACTTAACCATGCATAAAAGTGTGTTTAATTAACACTTCAGCACAAGCAGAGTCAGGGAGGAGGGTTGTGTGAGTGAATAGGATTATGTATCACAATCATGCATGCACTTGATAGTGGAGATTGTATTTTGGTTAATGAGGCTTCCTGGAAACAGTTGTTTGCAAGCAGGATTAATTTTAGAATCTTAAAAAAAAAAATCAATTTAAAAATTAAACCAGGAGTACTTTGGCAAACTGTCAGGGCTTTACATTGAAAACAGTAATTTACCTGACTGAAAACAGAGTATAACTGAAAGATACAGAGCAGCCAGCATCGAGGCTGGGGCTGAACCCCTGCCCTGCAACGCTCTGTAAAACCACATTTTTTTCAGTGGGCTCCCCACGAACCCTGTAAGGGAGCTGCGAGTGGCTCTGGACTGGCTTCAGCACCTGCCTGCTTGGGTGTGTTGCTACCAGCAGTACCGGGGTGCTGCTTTCCTATTTTCTTTCTGATTTTGTCAGCAGCACCACTTTTGCTTTGTTTCCCTCAAGGTGTTTGTAGCCACCAACTGTTATGCTGCTCACCCGAGCATCCTGCTCAGTTCCCCGCATCTCCCAGCCAAAATTGCCTCTTTTTACCAAAACACACCCAGCCATGTTATTTACAAGCTCTGCTGCTGCTCTGGAGTGATGCTCTGAAGATGGCTGGGTACCTGCCATCAGCAGCCAGGCCGAGCCCTGCTGATGCTCCCTGGAGGGCCAGCAGCAGAGGGGGTGGCAGGAGCTCCCCGCAGCAGGGTGGCCCTCCTTGGCTGAAGGTGGCAAATGCCAGTGTGGGATGATTCAGCTGGAGTGCTGCTGGTTTGGGCAGGCACAGGTTTCCTGGACTGGCAGTAGAGCTGTCGCTGGGGGCGTGGGCAGGGTGAAGGTGCTTCTGGAGCTGAGGACAAGGCAGAGGGCTGAGCCCAGGTGTCCCTTGTTCTGGGAGCTGTGAACCCCATCAGCTGCCGGGCTGGGGAGGGCACACTCAGTCAAGGGTGAGCATCTTGGCATAGCCTGTGTGTGCATCTGAAATCCTGACACTCTGCGAGGCCCCGGGACAGCCATCTCTCACCTGGCTCTCAGGTGTTGTGTGTGTGGTCATTCAAGGCTCCACTTTATCCCATCCTATGCAAGGTCCAGCTTTCCCCAGAGTGAAATATATGGGACTTACGGGTTAAAAATCTGCAAGAAACTTCCAAAGAATATGAGCAAGCCGAGGAACTGTTTTTCTAAATTAAATATAAAATCATAAAACTATATCCTTTTTTTAAATAGTACAAATGACTTTAAATCAAATTAAGGTACATCCTTAGTAAGACAGCAGCCTTTTAGGTGGTTACAAGCATTAGAGGTCAGACATGGTCAAACATGTTAACACTTTGATCAGATTAAAATATTTTTCTTGCTACAGTTGTATAATTGAGTTTAGACCTGAGGGGGTTTTCTGAACATTGTTATATCTTGTACTATGTGGTAGTTAAATGGTAAAAGGAGCTCTTGTAAGTTCCTTTAAGTTCTTTTTGTAAATAGGTTTATAAAATAGGGGAATGAGCCATGCTGCCCTGTATATAGGGCACAAGGTCTCCCTGCTCTCACTCATGGGAGAGATTTGAGGGAAGCTCCTCACACCTTCAGTGTACTTCAGATGTGTTTGGTGAGTGTGTGAGGAGTGTAAGGGCAGGATTAAAATGTTCTGTATGTAAAGCTCAGGCACTGGACTTTGTGTGAGAAACAGAAGTTCAAGAGCCTCTTTTTCTTTGGAAAACAGACACTGCCTCATTTTCTTAATTACTAAGTTGTCAAACCAGAGCTTACATGGGAGCAGAAGAGTGGGGGTACCTCCCCAAGCCCTGCACAGCTGAAGCCCCCAAATAAGACAGCAGGATTCGCAAATAATGTGGGTTTTCAGAGCCTGGTCCCTGTGGTCCGCTGGGCTCCTTGGGCTTGTTCAGAGGGTATGAAATGTCCCCTTGGGCAGAGCAAGATGAAAGTGCAGTTACTGCTGGCCTGGGGCCACAGGGCCCAAATGCCTAACACAAGGTCAAACAAGCATGGAGCTGCAGTCTGGGGCTGCTCTTCACTGGACAGAAGCTGAAGCAGCAGCAGCTGAGCCCCAGGACACGGCTGCTTCTGCTGCATCCCTTCCCCAGGGCTGCTCCATCCCTCTGCAGGGAGAGACTGTGGCCCCCACAGCAGCTGGCGGAAGGAAATCTGCAGCTCAGCTGTTTCTCTGCCTCTCTGTCCTGACTTGCACTGTCAGGGCAATAGTTTAGTATTGCTTTTTCCTGTGTTGAGTTCTGATCTTGTCGAAAGCAGTGGGAGAACTCCCCAGAGCCACCGTGTGACGGGGATCTGTCGCTGTGCGGGGACTGCTGCACCCCTCTCCAGATGTTGTGTGTGGAGGGAGGAAGGAAGGCAGCTGGAAGCCAGCAGTAGCTCTGTGTGTTCCCAGCAGTGCCTGCTGCTGTGGGAGAGCAGCATCCCAGCCAGGTTCCCTGGCAGCAGGGCTTGCACTGCGGCACCTCACCGGGATGGTTCCCTGTCCCCAGGAATTGTTGCGTTCCCGGCAGACAGCGCTAGGAGTGGGGTGGCTGCTGATGGACCTCCTGGCAGACAGACAGATGAATCATTTGTTCCCTCCTGACCAAAGCAAATCCACTTCTTTCAGTTCTTCTACCTAGCTTGAAATAAGATAATGTCGAAAATAATGTTTTATGTTAAAGCACAGTTTTGGATATGTGGATGTACCAAGGCACAGGGCTTACGAGGTCATTTATTGCATGTCTGATTCAGTCTTGGTTTCCCTCAAGGAAAATTCTTGTGTTAATTTCTGAGTTCATATCACACCCTCAATTTTGAAGCAGAACTTCCCTTTGAAATAAATTAGAGAGTTCTGCTTAAGAAGCAGCGACATGATACAGCACTGGATGTGTGTGGTCTAGTATAACCTTATTTTTAAAATTGTTTGGAATGAAAAAAAGAGAAAGCCAAATGTCACAGGGAAACAAAGGCAAGTTTTATGTAAATCTGTGCATGTGAATAAGTGTGCACGTGATCTAGACAGTTCAACAGTATCTGGTCTCCCACTGGGATTCCTTCACAGGCTACCCTGGAACTGGCTTCCCAGGCATGGGATGCTTTGTTGGCAGGGAGTTGCTATGAGATATGTATGGTAAAGGTACTCTTCCTGAAAATTTCCAACCATTGCTGTGTGTGAAATTTTATGGGCTTGACTGGTTGAGAATCTGGAGAGAAAAGCAAAAACTTAACATCAACTCAAGTTCCCGAAGCTCATCCATGTTAATGATGAGTGGTTATGAAATTTTAAATGTGAAGAACAAAGTGATTTGGGTTTGAGTGGCACATGCCATGTCCAAGATGAAAAGTGCAGAGCTGGTCTGGTATCCAAATCTGTAACTGAGAGAAGGGGGAGCAGGAGGAGCTCTGCAATGTGCTCACTCGTGTGTTGCCTCACAGCTTGTGGTCCCTCTCATGCCACGACTCTATTGGCACCATGAAATTCCTGCACTGGGGTGAAAGCCCTGGATAATCCTTGCAATGGGATGTGCTGGCATTTGCTCTAGTGAGGCACCCGGTCCAGTAACACGGCGTGTGTTCCTGTGACTAAACAGACATTGCTGGCTCTGAGGGATGACTCTCTTGCCTGCTGTCAGAGATCTTCTGCACAGGGCCAGATCCTAATCACAGGCTGAACCCTCTATCTGTAGCGTGATCTGCAAGGGAAGCAGGATTTTGGGATATGGGTTGGTGTGAGCTGCACACCTAAGATGGCAATCTGGTGTGGACTGTGTGTGTCTGTGTGTACATGGCATGGTGGTTATGGGCAGAGCAGAGCCTGGTGCTGAGAAACATCAACAGTTTTGAGGAAGCATCTACAGCTTGCCATTAACTTCGCATCTGCAGTTCTTTATCTGCCTTTTGGCCATGATTCATCAAAACCAAATTTAGTCTTTGTTTCCTATGGGTTGGCCTTTGAGCCCCTTGCCAATTCACCACAGAGAAGGTGAGGAAGGACCTGAGCACTTGTGAGCATCGTTACTCTCTCAGGGAGGCTGTGCTGGACAGAGTGGGTTTGGGTGAACAACAGTCAGACACGTGCTGCTCTTCACTTACTAAAATCTCCTGCACCATGTGTGAGTCACAATTTTCTCAACAAATCCTCGAGAATTATCTTCCTCTGTCTGTTCCATTGATTTGAAGAGGGACTAAGTGCCAAAACTGTCTTCTTGAAGGCACGGCCACCGTGAGAGCTTCTCTTTATCCCACCCCTCTGAGGCTTTGGCCGCAGCTGCTGCAGGTCCCTGTCCTGTTTGCTGCTTGTTTCATAGAAACACAAAATGGTTTGAGTTGGAAGGGACCTTGAAGATCATCACATTCCAACCCTCTGCCATGGGCAGGGATACCAGCCACTAGGCCAGGTTGCTCAGGGCCCTTGGTTTCCCATGCCTTTGCCATTCCACCTCACTGCTCGGGGAGCCAGGAGATGGCTTATGTCAGCATCTCTGCCAGCCTGATGTACACATGCTCTTACCTCATCACTTACCAACGGTGGGTGGAGGGCACAGCAGTAGGAGAGTAGGTACAAGTTGCTTCCTGAACTCTTTGCAGAGCCACTGCAGCAGGGAAAGCTTCTCAGCCTGATCAGATCCCAGGCTGGTGCCAAGCAGGGATGTGTGAGTCCCCCCTCTAGGCTCTTTCATGTGCTGTTCTTTGAATCTCTCTTTAAAAAAGTAGGCTGTAACGAGATACTTGCTCATTAGTCTCTGTGTCTGGAGGATGAAACAAAGGTTTGGTAGGCGAACCAGTGACTCAGAGGGTTGGATACAGGATACAGAGCTGTTCACTTCCTAGTTTCCAGTTTTAATCCAGCTGAATCAGTAAAGACCAGGTGTCTGTTCTGTCTGCTGGCTTGTCCAGTGGTCTGTCCCAGAGGGCAGAGCTCTCTCCAGGCCCCAGGCAGTGCATGTGTTTGGTGAGGTGAATGTCCAAAGAACCTGCAAAGTCTGAACCAAACCCTCTGTGAACATCAACCAAGGTCTTGTTCTCACCATGAGATTGCCAGTTCAGCACATGCTGGTGGCTCACAAACCCACTGACTGTTTCAAAAAGGAAGGGTTTGCAACACCAGGTGCCTCTAAGGTTTGGTTACAGCAGCATCTTTTTCTTGTTAAGTTATCTTGGACAAAGAGCTCTTGCCTTCACCTCCTTACAGAGCAACTTAGCACTGCTGTCACTGGTTTGTGCCTTTGAGTCTTTATAATTTAGGATCATAAAGTCGTTTGTGCTGGAAAAGCCCTCTAAGATCATTGAGTCCAGTCTTTAACCCAGCACTGACAAGACTACCACTAAAACATGTCCCCAAGTGCCACATCTACACATCTTCTAAATCTCTTCAGGAACAGTGACTCCACCACTTCCCTGAACAGCCTATGCCAGGGCTTGTCAGCTTCTTCAGTGAAGAAATTTTCCCTGCCATCCAATCTGAATGTGCCCCTGCTGCAACTTGAGCCCATTGCCTTGTCCTGTTGCCTCTTACTTGGGAGAAAAGACTGAAACCTGGCTCTGCCCTCCTTTCAGGTAGTTTTAGACAGCAAGGAGTTCCCCCTGAGGGTTCTTTTCTCCAGGCTGAGCTCCCCCATCTCCCTCAGCTGCTCCTCATCAGACTTGTGCTCCAGCCCCTTCATCAGCTCCCTTGCCTTTCCCTGGACATGCTGTTGATGACCATTCCCAATTAAGAGCTTTTCCATCACCACCCCCTCTGTGACCAAAGTAGGACACTTGGTCAGTAAAAGGGTTAGCAAAACCTGATGAAATCAGCTGTCCCCATCCAGAGCATCCTGCTGGGCAAGAGGTCACCAAAGTGGCTTTAAACCACTGCCCCTGTCCCGTTCACCACCTCTGTGCTAAACACAGCTCAGCTGCCATGAAAAGAATCTGCTTCATTGTGCTTCACAGGGTCTCAAAATTAGTATTTTGTGAAAGAAAACAATAAACTCAACAATGCTGTGGTAAGTTTTTGAAACCAAAGTAAAACTAGATACTAGAATCTAGAGTGCTTTTCCCCTCTGGTTATAACAACTTTGCATTTGATTAAATGATAGGCAAAAAAAAGTCTCAACAGTATCTCCTTTGTTCCATTGAAAAATCTGGAACTGTAATATACAAAGTACATGTCTGCCTTGAAGAGCTACATAGTAATCACAGACTGACCAAAATAAGACTTTTTTTTTTTTTAAAGTGATTCAGCTTGTCTGCTCTATGTTGAATTTAGTTTCTGCTGTAGTTTGCTCTGCAGTTTGTTTTGTAGTTTTACATCAGTGTAAACTGAGGTTCTGCTCTGATGGGACCCACACAAAAGTAAAATGTGAAATCCCAAGGTCATAAAGTGTGTTTGACTGGGTGCAAGGGGACTGTGATTATAAAGGCAGTCTTTTCTTGGGAAAAGACTTTTTGAGTCACCGAGAAGAGACTTTGCAGCAAAATGCTCAGAAAGCATCAGAAATGTGGAATTTTTATTCTGAAACTGAGGATATGGCACTGTGGAGATTGCTATCATGTTTAGGAAATAAACCATTTTAAGATCTACCACATGAAAATTTGTTGTTCTGAGCATGGAGAGGCTGATGAGGTGATTCTCCTTACGTGCTGCTGCCCTGGAATTACTGGTGTGGGAGTTGGGATAGCGAGGAGGATTTGGATTCTAAGTGGGAAACACAGCACAACCCCTGACACCACCAAACCCCAGGTCAAAAACTGGCCTTTGAGCTTTGGCTTCTTGCTATAACTTACAGACTGTGGCATTGCCAGATTGGGAGTCTCACCATCCAAAAAAATATATGGATTTAGAAATCTAAGTGATGTTTTGCAAGATTGCATTATGCTGTGCTGAGTATTCCTTGTAGTGCTTAGATAAATTAAATGAATAGATAAATTAAATATGCATATTAACCCAAAATTGAAACCAGAAGTAATAACATAAAATAAGAAATAAAATTTTTTAAAAATTAAATAAACATCCAAAGTTTTTTGTTTGACTTTCTCTGATACAAAGCAATTTCTCCAGGACTGTACACCATATGAAACACATTATAAATGCTCTTGTAAAATCCACATCATTATACCACATGAAAGGCCAGGTCCTAAAAATAGACATTCAGAGAGGATGCAGGCTAGTAGCAATTTCGGTGATCATGAAATAGTTGTGTTGACATCTCTATGCACGCACACCCACAGAAAGCTTTGACTTTTGAATATTTGCAACATTTGTGCTTTATGGAATTTTACATCTCATCCCATGGATAGTCCTTTACCCAGGGGCATTCATTTCTGATCTTATGATCTTATTCCTGTTTTTCTAACCCTGATTTTATTGAGAAAATGGGTACGCTACTCTTTTTTTTTTTATATATATTTTATGTGAAACTCTTTCCTTTCCTTGCTGTCAGTTTGACAGTGGTTGGCAGTATCAGTTGTATTTCCCTGTGTCTCCCAGCAGAGAAATACGTGGTTTTTTTCCTTCAATAGACACACACATCCCTGGTATTTTTGGGAACTAACTGTTAAAATGTAAACCTAGAGCATTAGATAATAGCACAAGAAGCTGCCACATCTTTACAACCTTTGTACCTGGTGTAGTATTCAAAAGAAAGTAAATGAAATCTGCAGTAATTACACAGTAATGTATCCACAACAAAAAAATTTCTTCCTCATCCCAGTGATCAGAACTTGGCTTTTGTTTTGGAATATGAAAGGCTGCAGCTCCTGCCTTCGGTGTGCTCGCAGCAAAGCCCTGGCTGGGATCAACTGCCATAGCTCTGGGACAGACAACAGAGTCCTGCCAGCTGATATCGCTCGAGATCTTTTTGAAGAGCTCATCAGATTTGGTTTTATTGCTGTTGTGTTTCGGTTTTCGCTTGTTATTTGTTTGAAAGCATTACTATAGGGATGGTTTTCTGAAAAGCGTTGGAATCTTCAGCGCTGATCTCTTGTTTGCGTTTTCTTTTCTAAGTAATATGACGGTATTGGAGGTGCACACCTTCACTTGAGGGTTCCTGAAGTCTGTGGTTTAAGCCTGTCCTGGATTTTAAGTGTGTGGCCCTTCTAAAACCACTTGGCAACAGTCTATATCCTCAAAATAAGTTTGCTTCTGGAACTGGAGCAAAATCTGTGGAGATGGCAACTGAAATAACAGGGTGTTGAAGAAAATGACATTGCTTCTGAAATACTTGGCATAAAAATCATGAAGTCTGAAGTCTCATTCAAATCAGATGTAGCTCTGGTTGTTGTGGGGCAGGATGCGAACTCGCCCAGCAGTGCAGCTCCAAGGGATTTACAGGGAGACCTACAGCTGTTCCAGGTTGTTTTAACTGCAGGGCAGCTCTTGTCCCTTGTCCTGGGCAGGGGTCCTGTCCCAAGGCAAACAAGCTCTCCAGTTTTTGCCTAGGTCAGTTGATTTCTTTCAGGCTGTTAACAATTCTGAAGAATCAAATGCTGTAAAATGACATCACAGAGGTGGGTTTGCTGTTGCTAATTTAGCTCCCCAGAACAGCTGGAGTAGGGGACATGGGAACACCTTGATAAGGCAATAGTTTTATAGTGAAAATGCATTGATTTCTACATGAAGTTGTCAGTAATTGAAGGATCTCTTTCCAACTGAGGGCCGAGAAGTTTTGGCCCCTTTTGGCATCCTGCTCTTTATAATGCAATAGACCCTGGTGTTTAGAAAAAGCTAAAAAGTGCTTAATGCTTCTGGCTTGAAGCTGGCATCATGCTTAGGCCTTTTTCTCTTTTCCATAATTATTTGGGTGGCTGAAAATGGGGTTATATCTGGCAATGTCAATTTTTTATTATTCTGGTGACCTCAGGTTTTTCTGCTAGAAAAGCAGCAAATGTTCCTGACTGGGACTTCTGACAGCACTTGAATGCAAGAGCTGTTGTAGAGAAAATTTAATTTCTTGACTCAAGAGTACAGAAAATTACCTGATATGTTAGTGCCAATTATTTGGCTATTGACATTTACTGGAACTAGTATATAACTACATGCATTTATTCAAACTTTGCAAAATAGAATGTTTTCAGATTACAATACGCTGTTTGTACAGACCTAGCACATGGATCTGCTTATAAATGCGTGGTGATGGATGAGGGAGGCTGCAGTGAATCTCTGAAAGATCAGCTCCCATATCCAAAAGCATCACTCTTCATCCAAATTTCCTGCTGAAACCAGTGGTAAATGCTTGGCTGTGGGGTGGGCGCGTTGCTGTTTCCGTGGGCAGGAGCTGCCTCTCTCCTGCCTGCGCCGCGGGAGCTCGTTTGATATGGGAGCCGAGTGATCCTCTTTCCAGAGAGCACCAGGTGCTGTGGCAGACGGTGTAAATAGCCAAATAAACAGACATGAGTAGCACCAGTTGTTTATGTGTTAACACAGGATGTTCTCAAAATCAGGTAAGAAGTGAGGCATGTTACCGAGTTTTATAGCAGAGGAACCGGATAGTCTTGTAACTGCCGTGCATGGCCACGGCAGAGGAAGCATGGCTTTATCCTGGCTTCAGCTCCCAGAGCAACAGGAGCTTGTTTTTCTGTGACTCAGTTTCCCCTAGGAGCATTGTGGCGCTTTATCGTTTCATGTGTAAGCGAAGCTTGGAGAGCACGGCAGTGTCGATACTGAAACAAAACATAAAATCCCAGACATGGTGCTGCAAGAGGGGATGTTTCAGAAACGATCAGAGAAGGACTAGCCTAAAAGAGTAAGCTGTGCTGCTTATTAGACCACTTACTTCAAGATATTAAACAAATTGCAATTTCATCATCTTTTAGGAAGTTGCAGGTGGCCCTAAGACCACAACTCCTTCAAGGCAACTGGCATCTTGCTTTAAAAACAAATCACCTTCTCAGCCTAAATGATAATTTCATAGAGTGGCATTAGCTGGATGGCAGCAATGATGGCATGGTCCAACACATTGTCTGAAATACACATGGCACACAAATCCTTGTTATTAAACCAGGAACAAATGTCATTTATTTACCCACTTGTGATATGGTGATGAGAACAACCTGCAGGATCACAGAGCGTAGCTTTTGGACACATGTACCAAACCTCTGGATGCATAATTCAAATTCTTTGTCATGAAGAATCAGTCTATTTATCTTGGAACCTTTTTTACTTAAACAGTAATCTCTAGGAAATCATTTAACAGTAGTTTGCTGCCAGTTTGTCAGTTAATGGCTTGAGGCAAAGTCTGAAGCAGATGAAAACTTTTCCAGGGAGATGCTGCTGTCGCACGGGGTGCAGAAAGGTTTATAGCAGAAAGCCAGAGAGGAGGCGGTCAGATGAGTTCAGTCCAACTTTTAGAATCACGAGGAAACTCAGCACAACAGGGCAAAGATGGCTTTTGCAATCACATAGTGTGTAGAATGTGAAAGCCATCAATTGTGCCCGTGTCAGCTTCTAAGCCTGATTTTCCTTACTGGAGGCTCCAGGTGTGAGTGTGTGGAGGCCAAAACCACATGTGTTTGTGGTGGCTGGGGCTCTGCCTCACTTCTTTGCATCCTGGGCATTTCTGCATCTCTGTATCCCAGGTATTTCTGTGTCTCTGCATCCAGGGCATCTCTGCATACCGGGCATCTCTGAATGTGTGTCCTGGACATCTTTGCGTCCTGTGCATCTCTGCATCTCACCATCCTGGTTATCAGATCTCTGCGTCCCGGTATCTCCACATCCTTAGGCATCTCCCCATCCCAGGTGTGGAGGCAGCCTGGCGGGAGAGCCGGGGCGCAGCCCCCCCTGCTCAGCTGGGGTGCTGCAGGGTGTCTGCCAGGGCAGCAGAGTCCTCCAGCTCTCCGATGTTATCGCTTCTCTCTAAAAGTCTAGCAGCGAGTTTCAGTTAGGTAATGAGTTATCTGATTTCCCTTTAATCTGGGCAGCATCACTCCAGCGCGATAACCTCGAATCGCTGTTTATCTCACGCTCAGTGCTGCAGGAAGAAAATTGGCAAGAATGGGTGAAAATTCAATGGAAAAGGAGCTGAGAAAAGTTGCCCCGGTCTATACCAAATCCCTCCTTTTTGCAGCAGGTGCGGGTGAGAAATAACTGCCCCGAGTCGAAACTCTCCCAAGAGGCCACAAAATCCAGCTGAAGAAAATGCCACTTCCCTGCAGCATAATCTCCCACTCGGTGCTGTCTGCCCACAGAGGATGGTAGGGTGTAGGAACTGGCAGGGGATTAATGGCAGCCTAGTTCATAAAAAACTCCGCTGCCAGAAGGACGTGGGACCCAGACAGAAGTAAAGAGGGGCTGGTTCTCTCTGCAGATGCCCCCAAGTGCTATTTGTCTGAGAGCAGATTTTCCCACAGATCTTTGGCCTTCATATTATTTGAAGAACCCCCTCTGCAGCTGCAATCCTTCCCTCCCCCGAGGGAAAAACAGGGTGGTAACTTTGTGAACTGAATGGTGTGGAGGTTTAGGAGTACTGCCATGGGAGGGGAAGATTTGGCTCATTAGCGTGGAACATTGTGTTGCCAGGAACAGAGTTTTGGGGCAGAACTAATAACATGGAAGCAGATGCAGTCAGCTTTTATTAAACTGGTTTGTAGATGACTTTAAATAGGCAACAGTTGTATCTGGGACTTTCCTTGTAAGAGGCAGAATGGCAGACCCCAGCAGAAGCAGAGCCCGGCTTAGATACTGTATAAAAAGTACACAGGAGCTAACCAAATTTCTGAATGTTAGGAGACATTTCTCCCAAATATATTTTTTAAAAGAAGAAAAAAAAAAAAAGCTCAACTGAAGACTTTGTAATTGTGTTATAATTTTTAAACTTTTAGTCCACACACGTCACTTTGAGGAAGGAGCAGCTGTAGAGCCACAGTGTTCATAGTCTGAAGGACACAACGTGATCTCACCTCTGCTTTATCCTGATGCACCATCTCCTCTAGGCCATGGACTCCCAAGCTGCACTTAGTTACCCCCACATCTGAACATGCATTAACTGCTTGACAGTGTGCTAGAGGCAGGCATGGATAAATTAATTTCCAAGCCAAGTTTTGAAGCACTTCTCCCTTGAACCACCCTTTCCGTAGCACCAATTAACTCCATGGCGCTAATCAGCCCCAGCGATGGTCGGGTGCCATTTCCTGACACATGGCATTCCACGGCCACCAGTAACGATGGGTTGAACTCACTCTGTAATTGCCTTACCCGAGTACACAGGTTGAAATGACCGTCAGCCAAATACAAAGTGCCCTTCCCAGCCAGCTCCCAGACCCGAGTGAGACCATTGATGCCGCTGAGGAGTCACCACAAAGACCATCCGTCCTCAGCCAGACCCAGCAGTGACAATTGCTGTGTGTCCTTACAGTGTCCTCCTGGTCCTTCACCACCTTGGTGCAGCCTGGACTAACTGCCTGGCTTTCATGAGGGCGTTGGAAATGGCAGGTGCCCATCGGTGCAGCCAACCCTGCAAATCTCTGTAGAGGTGCCTGTTGGATTTCTGACATCTCCATAGATGTCTGTCAGCTCCTTCTATGCCAGCTCCAGCCACCATTTCATAGAGCAAAGAGAATCATCCAGAAATCCATTCCCTGCTCCATGCATTCCAGAGCAGCCTGGCATACCCATCGTGTCTTCCTCGCTGTGCTCCACGCTGCCTCATCATCACAGTCTGAATAAAACAGGAATCCATTTGGGTGCTGTACTCCATCCTGCCTTGGTTGTGCAATACTTTTTTTCTCAGGCAGTTTCTAATCTAGAGATTTTCTGGGATCTGTGCATGGCATTAAGGGAAGTCTCCTCATCACCTCAGGTTCTGTCTTTCGGTACCAAGTGTTTAAGACATAATTCCAGGCGTCCAGGGCTTGCTTTCTCTTTGTGTCTCCTTTGCTGTTGCTTTCATTTGCTAACATGTTGAACTTCAAAGTCTATTCTTTCTCATTCCTAATTTTTATGGAAAAAATGGTCTGAACCCCATTTGCATTTCCTCCCTGAGGATACTGGCAATCCTTAATCTCATATATTAAAGAATCTCAGTTTTCCCAGCAGTCCTTTATTCTGGGACTACTCTTCCACTCTGTTTTCTCCTTGAAATGCTCTCCTGTGGTTCAGAATTGCTCTTCACGGTGCCCCTGACCACTGTCACTTGCTGTTATGAGCTATTTGCACGGATGTTTGATCACTTTTTAAGCCCTTTTCCCTTCCCATCCTGTCCCTTGCAGGTAATTTGTGAAGGTTTCATGCCCATGGCAGTAGATGCCTGTTTGCTCTCAGAGGTTGCAGCATGGGCCATGTGCTCTGCAACCGGCAATATCCAGGACCTGCTGGAATAACTATTTATAAAGCCAAGAGATAGCAGGATGAAAGTAAATAGGGTACTATTTTATTCAGGCTGATTTTAATTTCACACTCATGGTCTCTATATTCCAGTTGAATCCCAGTGACCACTGGCATTTACCTGCTCGAAAGGCAATTGCCATCTGTGCTTCCCCTGCTGTGATGCAGGAGGATACAGGGACCCTCTGTCTCTCAGTCCCTTGTCCCTCTTCCTGCTTCCACACAGGAGCACAGCAATTCCCTGTGTTGCCCAGCTCCTGGGAGCTGTGGGAAGTATACTGGTGAAACACCAGCTGCGCTGGCCGTGCAGATCCAGGGATTTAGATCACGCAAACCCATGTTCTCTCCTACAAGCCATTCTCAGCGATGTGCTCGGTAATTAGCATGTTCATAAACACTTTGTAATCTTGTGATCATGGCTTGCAGATTAGCTCTTTTGCCAGCTTTGCGATTTCTTTGCCAGTTTTAGTTTTAATTGCAAATCCATTACTGCCAGCTCCCTTGCATATTGTAGCAATAGGCAAATTAAAACACTTGGACACAGTTGGGCGGGTTTCAGTTAAGAAATTAATTGTTACTGCCAACCAGTGCTTTTTAATGTGAGGGTGGCATTTGAGTTTGTTTTTGAGGGCATAATCTCCAAGACTTTCTTTTTTCCTTTCTCCTCCCCCCTCCCCAGACTGCGTTGCCCTGTCGAGCAGCTCCCAGATGGCATGAAGCAAATGCTTGCCTCTTTGATCTCCTAGTCAAGAAATTTGGAAGTCGTTCTGAATTTATGAGAATCCTGTCTGAAATAAATCTGTCTGTGCACAGGGCCACACTAAGGCAACCTGGAGCTGCAGGCACGGCTCACCTGAACCTCCTGGGGAAGCACAGGATTACATCCCACAAGAGCATCTTGTGATGCTGTAGCGATAAAGAGAAACTTCATGCATATTGTTGAACATGAAAAAGTCTAGACAATCTACAATTTACCAGTCGGGGTAATTGGCTAAAGGCTTAATCCGCCCTGATAATCCAGTAATGGTATTGTTGGCAGGACATTGATGTAAATATCACTCAGCAGTGCTGGCAGCCGCTGTCTCCTGTGATTGCTGCCATTCCCAATTCCTTTTCCACAGTTGTTAGGGCTGATGAGGGATTTTCAGAGTTCTGCGAACTTCTTGTCTTTTACAAAAACTGTCTGGGCTCTGTGGTTATTTTTGACTCCATTTGTTGAATAAGTAACATTTTTCACCAGGTTAGAATTTTCACAGACCCATTCCTCAAGAATATCTTTGTTCCTCCATGTACTTTTTTCCCTTGTGTATTTCTCCCATAGCTCTCTCCAGCCTCCTGATGCTGCTGTCACACAGTTTGCCATCACCCTTCAGTACAAACAACATCTGGTCCTGCAGTGGACCTGTGCCAGCACTGCAAGCCACCTACCACCTGTATGTCACCACCAAACCTGGTGGCATTCACTGAGACTTTGGTGGCATCACTCTGCACAAGCCTGACATGGCACCAGGATGGCTGGGGCTGCAAATGCTGGTGGGGCACTGTGGAGGTCAATGAGCTGAGCAGGGTTCTAGAAATCCCTCACCCTCCCCATTTTGCAGGGGTGTTTTTAATGCATTTCTGTGTGCCCCACTGGGATGAAGAAGGGGATTGTACCACCACAGATGCAGGGAAGGATTGACAGACTTAGTCCAGCCTCCAGACATGAATTTCCCACCACTGCAGTGCTAGTCCCCACATGCTGCCTTCCATGGCCTGTTGATGTGTTAGAGCATGGCTGGGTTTAAATCTTTGTTTAATTGTGCATGAAGCCAGTGTCTAAAAACACCTGTCCCATTCTTGTTACTTTATTCTCTTTAACTCATTCCCTCCATTTGCCTTGGTAAATGTGGTTGTTTTCAGCTGCCTTTACAGCTGAAGGACTCTACTCCTGTAAGCCTGCACAGTACCAAGCACAAATGGATCCTGCCTGACTGGAGTCACAGAATCCCAGAATCACAGTATGGTTTGGGTCAGAAAGGACCTTAAAGACCTTTTCATTCAATCCTCCCTGCCATGGGGAGGGATGCCACCCAAGAGATGAAGTTGCTCAGGGCCCCTCCAACTGCTCTGTACAACTCTTCTGCCTTCAGAGAGATTGGGGTTGTGTGATGGATTGGAGCTCAGCAGAGGATTCCCTGATGAACAAAGCAGAACCACACTGGGAGTTCCTTTTCTGCAGCAATGTTGACTCCATGCTGCCAGATGAAGCATTAAAAACCCTGTATGTAATAATATATAAACTTATTTTGATCACTGACCCAGCTGAGATGGCTGTGAATCCTTGACACCATTCTTAAGGCAGCCTGTAATGGTTTTTTGAGCACTGCTATTTTTTTTTCTGCTCAGAAAACAATAGAAGCAGCACAGTTCCGCTGCAAACAAAACCTGAACATGCTCTAACTTACATGTGAAATATCAAAGAGCACTTATTCAGTACACATCACCGCCCTTCCGTTTCACAGCAAACACCTTGTCACAGCCCAGAGACCTTGGGAAAACTATATATAGTGTATTCGGGCGAATGTCACCCTGGTAATTATCCCATGGCTCTGGCTCCACAATGTTGTGGCTAACAAATCCAACTTTAATTGTTCATGATCTCTATCGGAGCAGACATCGGGTTTGAGTTCAGTCGGTACAGAGTCAGGAGGAATAAACACAAACCTACAGTAAGATCAAAGCAGCAGAGAGGTGCACATGTGCTAATAATAATAGCTTATGAAAGCTCATATTTTCCTTCAACAACATCCTGTCATTTATGTATCAGCTTTGAAAAGGGTAAAAAAAAAATTCAGTGTAATTTACTTCAGAAAAAAAATAGATAAGGCAGATATTTGATTGCAGCAGCTCGTGTGTGGTTTGCTGCGAGGATTGTAAATTCATTGCGTCCTCCAGTGCATGTGTGAGGGGAAGGTGCAGAAGCTGAGCTGGCTGTGACCAAAGTACCATCATTATCTGATTTTTACATACAGCTGGTGACAATGTGATGCAGAAGGGAGGATGAGGTAAACAGTCTCAAAGTCGGTAACCGCATCCACACCTGGTGCACCTCGATAAAATATCTGTAAACAGTCTGGATAGAGCGAGGTTACAGCGAGCCTGAGGACAGCTAACGGCTCCAGGAGATGCAGGGAGAGGTACACCGAGGTTTGGGGATGGTGTTTTGGTTGGGGTGGAATTGCCCAGGGGTTTATAACGGGGATTTTGTCCTTTCATGGCCGTAGGCAGCTTTGCAGGTCGGCTTTCCCAGCAGTGTGCGGGACAAGCAGAGTGTGGCCGGGGTGGCTGTACCCAGGAGGCTCTCACTGAGTGGGGTCCGGCAGTGATTTCACCTCCACACAGTGTGACCTACTTAGGAAGGTCAGCCCTCAAAACTGGGCACAATGCTGACCATTTCCTCTGTCCTCTTACATCAAATTTTTGCTATCAGCTTTTTTAATCTAGCACAGTGGCTTACGCTTCCGTTGGGGGTTTGTCTTGCCTGGCACTGAGATGCCTGGTGAGCTGTGGGGTTCTGGGACACAGGGAACTGCAGGGGGAGAGCCGTGGTGGGTGATGTGCCTGTTGGGAGGGAGTCCTGGTGTGTTGTGAGTCTGTCTTTCACTTTGCATGCTGTGGTTGTTGATGTTCGGTTATGCCTGTAGTTCTCTCTGCAAGCAGGAAAGGGTTTGGGGTTTTGGTGAAGGGAGGAAGGCTGACAGTAAAAGGTGACAAAGTGTCCCACTGAGTACTGAAGATGGGCTGGCTGATGAAGGAGAAAGTTGTTTAGAAAGGGAACCAAGGAGAAGAGCACAAACAGGAGCAGGTACAGGAACAGTCACACTTTCTGCTCTTTCTGCACGGGCTTGGATGGCAGAGTGTGACGATGGCCGTGGGGTGACAGTAGCAGAGGGCAGTCCTTGCACTGGGAAGGAGTTTTTCAGGGCTCTGAAGCTGAGCCAGAGTCTATTCAGAGTTTGCAGCAGCTGAATCGCAGCAAACAGGGACTCGTTAAGAAACTGGAGCAAATAATAATGATCCATATGTTTAATGCAGCTGAAAGGAGTACTTCAAAGATACTGTTATCCTAAAAAAGCCCAAGTATAGAGGAGAATGTACTTGATCACGGCTTGGAAGTTTTGATGGTAGCTTTGTAAGTAGGTCAGCAAACGGTAATATTTAAATTAACTCCTCTTTCTGGCAACTAGATGGGAATGTAGGTCTAGAAATGGGTAAATGTAGATTCCCTTCCCAGCTCTGCCACTTTGACAAGTCACTTCATCTCCTCATGCCTAAGGGAAAAATACATCTTTGGGCTCTGCCCAGTAATCATCAGCCAAATGCTTCCCCACCTATCTATAGGGTTTTAGAATATGTGATTGAAAAGTGCAAAGTGTTATTAACATTGAATTAATGTCTGCCATTACAATATGTAATGGAGTATTTCTGCACACACCCCATTTCCTCCTGCTCGAATGTTCTGTCAGACAAGTCCAAGTGTTTACCAGGTTTATAGCTAGCCTAGAAAGAGCCAGCAAGAGCTGGAGCTGCTGGTCACTGGTGGAGCTGCTGGGTTTGTTTGATGGCAGCATAGCTGGAGTGCAGGAACTGGCAGCAGAGCTGTCAGCACACAGCCATGGACCCAGGTTGTGGCAGCAGGGCTGGGGTGGCCAGGGTGCCCCCTCAGCATCCAGCCCATGGCTGTAGACACATCTCCTGTGAACCTGCATGCTGCAGCACTGTAGAAGGCTCCCCTGCCACAGGGTGCATGGTGGGGTGCAAATGCACACTTCCTGCCAGGGATGGAGAGGGCCAGGCTGGTCTGAAAGTGAGGAATGTGCTACTGGAGCACCTCAGTCTCTTTTCTGGGACCTGAGAGCCCCAGCCCTGCCACTGCCTGCACCTCAACAACTGATGGCAGTGTTTGCACTGACTTACAGCACTGATTGCTTTAATATCTACCTCCTCTAAATATATTTATTTTCTCTGTGCAAATAACAGCTGCATGTTTATTGACCCACAGCTGTATTTAAGGATTCCCACCTCTGGAAATGTTCGAGGTCAGGTTGGATGGGGCTTGGAGCAATCTTGTCTTGTGGAAGGTGTTCCTGCCCATGGCAGAAGGGTTTGAACAACAAGGAGTTTAATGTCCCTTCCAACCCAACCGTTCTATGATTCTATGATATCAACCCAGATCTTTCAGAGCAGCATTGCTCCTTTTTGATTGTCTTCCCATCCCATCAGACAGACCTTCCCTGCCTGTCTTGGGTTTGCCCACCACTGTGCACAACCTTGCCTTCTTTCTCACTATCATGCCCTGCACAAACATTTCCCTTCTTTTCTAAAATATCGCAGCACATGGTGTGGGTTACTGTCTAGACTGCATCACTTGAACCAAATGTATTCACTAATATGATATATTATTAGAGCTCACTAAGAGTAACAAACAAAGTACATTTCTTTGTTCACTCTTGAATTGTTTGTTCATTAGCTCGCTTGCTGATTCATAAAATATGAAAAGCTCCAATAGGGTATCTAGTCACTAGTGCAAATTAGCTAGTTTCTAATGTACATAAATAAATTATAACCCTGCATTTACAATTTGCCTTTACTATAAGGGCTGTGCAGAAATGCTTTATCTCTGCACACAAAATGACAAGTAAAGGCAGAAGCTAGGAGTGCTGTATCCTACACTTGCAGAACACGCTAGTAGCAAAAATTATCTCTTTGCTGGTGGGTAATTTGTTTTCTTTAGCTCTGAAGGTGGAATATGACAATGTTTGGTAGCTACCTTTGTAGCTGGATGTTCAGCTGGTGAGTTGTCAGGGCTGTGCTCTGTGTACTGTCAGCACCTGGGAAAGCCCTGAAGCTTTTGTTTTCCTGGGGCTCTGCGTTTTCCTCTGGTTTGTCTGATCCACTATTGTGCTGTCTCTCCAGCAGCAGGTCTTCCTACTTTTTGGCTATCTTGTTGCTTATGAATTATTCCCAAAAAAGAGCCATGTTCTCAGATTCCTAGGAATCTTCCTGGTATTGTGTGTCCATGTGCAAGATTCCCAGAGAGTGTAAGACCATCTTAGGGTGGTTTTTTTCTATGGATTTCTGTGGTAGGGAGTGTAATTCTCAAATAAAGATCAGAGATAGAATTCTTCACTCCTTTCCAGACCATGATCAATATGCTCATGACTAAATGAATAATTCTCTAAAAGTTGTGTAGGTTTCTAGATAAAATTCTGCAGGCAGCTGCTTAATATCTGCATATTACATTGGTTTAATCCCTTCTGAGTTCTGTAATTCTCTTAAATAAGGAATCCAGGCTATCAGAGTCCACAAGAGAGAGTACCAAAGTCACAGAATCACAGAATGTTTTGGGCTGGAAGGGACCTTAAAGCTTATCTCATTTCAATCCCCTACTATGGGCAGGGACGCCTTCCTCCAGACCAGGCTGCTCCAAGCCCCATCCAACCTGGCTTGAGCACTTCCAGGGAAGGGACATCCACAGTTCCTCTGGGCAACCTGTGCCAGTGCCAAACAGCACAGCAAACTTATTAATTATTAAAAACTTGTGTCTCGTCTGATTTGTGTGAATATCAAGGATTTATGGCCATAAATGCCTTGTTCTGCCTCTTCCATGGGTAGCGTTCCCAAAGTCTTTGCTGGGTATTAGGCTTGGACCTGCAGATGCTCATGTAGGGAAATGATTTCACATATATGGATGGTCTTGTCAAAACCAGCCTAACAATTGGTGCATAAAATTATTTGTATATATTTGTATTTGCAAGTGTTGGATTTATACATGCAAGATCAAGGACTTAATTTGTAAATTTTTTTTTTGTTTTGCTACATGAAAGCTTTGCTGACTGTATACCCAGAGGTTTCTGCTGCACAAATCGTGTTGAATTTCAATAAAAAATACTTGTACGCCTTTCTTGAGCAGACCTAGGTACTTATAAAATTTTCAAATGTATTATAAACTGAAGGATATTTCATCAGGTCAGCTCACTGTAGGATGCCACATTTCCAATGATGTGTTTCCAGCAATCAGGGCCCAAAAATGTCTGGTTTTGACAGAATGAAATACACTTTTTTTATCTCAGCCTCTTTGAATGACATTGATTAAACAGAGATTAGGATGATGTGGGGTTTGTATCTTCAGTTATTTTACCTCAGTACTATACCATTGCTTTAACTGACTTTACCACAAAGCCTCTCAAACTTCCTTTTCTTTGCTAAATTAGCTTGTGAATTCTCCACTTCCTCGCATGTTCAACACCTCCACCTCTGACAGATGTGGAAAAAGCCTTTTGTCATTACATATCCAAAATGTTCCCAGGCAGTGACCCTGGTGCACCCACTGCTGTGACGGGACACGGTTTTCCAGACATTGCAGACAGGCTCTTGGGAGGGAACCTTCTCCACAGAGTGGTGAAGGCTAAATCCCAGTCCCAAAGACATTTTAGGACCTTTGTGGTATCAAAAGGGAGCATTTTTCTTGCATGTTTTGAATTTGAGAATCCTGAGGCATGATTCATGTGGTCTGGGAGCTGGCAGGGCTTGCGGCACGTTCTCCAGATGCACCAGGAGCCTGGAATCTGCTGTGCTCCCAGTGTGGGCAGTTAGGTCGCCACACCAAGTGAAATCTTGCTTTGGAAAGCTGGAGGCACCTTTGCCCCCCAGTTTGACTCCACCTGCATTTCACATGAAGCTTTTCTTCCTTGATCACTGGTGGATTTCTGTCATTTTGTCAGTATTGAGCTTCAGCAATAAAAGCGAATTAGTTCTGCTTAATCAACCCCCAAATCCATAATCCCTAGTTCATGAAGGAAAAATAAGGAACTGGTAAAATCTCATGTTCTGCTGTTGGAGCCAGCCAGGCTGCTGTGAAGGCCTGCAAGCAGCTCTTGACAGCATCATTCAGAAAATCTTGCATCTTCATCTTATTCTGCTTGAATTTCTTCATTTACTTGTTGGAATCATTGGCTGCACTTGGCTTCCTACATTTTTGTTTTGCCATGTGTGTAATGCTACCCATGTCTCTTTGCAGATGACCAGATTAGGTGAAAGAAAATGAGTTATGCTTATTTCTGTGCTTTAGGTGTTTTTTCATGAGCACTGCCCTATGCAAAACAGCAAGATAATTCTTTAATGTTTTCTTTAATCCTGACTTTAATCCAGTCTCCCTAGTTCCACCTGAGTTCCATGTGAACGTAGCTTTCTTCAGCGTACATTTTTTTCTTCATTGTTGAAGAAAAAGTTTCTTGCTAAAGAGGCAGACAGTTCTAGATCAGAATCTCCTTTTTTAGGTTGCTCACTCTACATTTTTTGAATCCAGGCCAGCCATGGTGATGGGGACCTCAGCCCCAGTGACAAGCTGCCATTAGGGTCAGGGTTACAGAGCCCACAGCTCCAGGGACAGTGGCACTCAAAAAGGCAGTGCAAGGGCATCACAGCAGGGTGCTGTCATTGCCAACTCCACTCTTTTTAATCTGTGCCACTTAGGCACGTGAGGACTTCTGGCCCAGTGCCGAGCTGCCATTCGGGTACGGGTTGGGGTCGGGGTTGAGAGAGTCAAAGAGCCTCCAGGAGCACTGGGGCTGGAAAGGCAATGCCAGGGCAGTCCTGGCAGGGCCCCAGCATTGCAGCTCCTGCATCTTTCTGATCTGGAAACCCCATAATATGTGGTGTGGGTAAGGGCTAGGGTTAGGGTTAGGGTTACAGTTAGTGTTGGGGTTGAGAGAGTCAAAGAGCCTCCAGCTCCAGGAGCTCTGGGGCTGGGCAGGGCCTGCCAGGGAGATCACAGCAGGGCCACAGCATTGCTGCTGCTGCTGCTGCTGCATCCTCCTGGTCTGGAGCAGCCGTGGGGATGGGACACCATGGGGATGGGACACCATGGGGATGGGCCATCAGCCCCAGGACAAGCTGCCATTAGGCCAGAGTTAGGGTTGAGAGAGGGAAATGGCCTAGAGCTCCTTGGACACTTGGCAAACTCGTGCCAAGAGGATCACAGCAAAGCCACAGCATTGCTGCCTCCACACCTTTCAGATTAGGGCCGTGCATGGGGGTGAGCATCTCAGCTGCAGCCCTAACCTTGCTGAAAGTTTGGTGTGAAAAAAAAGAAAATTCTGAAACGAAGTGAAAACAATTAAATGGAATAAAATGAAATGAAGTGCAGTGAAATGAGCCAAAACTTAATGAAATTATTTTCTTTGAAATCTTGAGATTTCATTTTCTTTCATTGAATGAATAGTTTTTATTTCATGAAAAGAAATGAAATGAGAAATTGAGGAATTAAGTGAATGAAAAGTCGGGAAAGGAAATACAATGAAATATATTTTCTGTCAATTCAATTCTCTGCCTTCCCCTTGTGTTAGGGGCAACAGTGGGGCTGAGCTTCTCTGAGATCTCTGAGACTCTCTGGCTGATTCTGGCCATCAGAATTTGACTCTGAAGGCCACCACACAATTCCTTGAAGAAGACAACTTCCGTGCTCTGCTGGTCCTGTCTGATTTCAGGACAACAACTATAAGGCAAAATATTTTACTGCAGATACCAAGAGTTTTAAAGTCATGAAACAAGCTTGCATTTAAAAGGAAGAGTTGCTGAATTCAACACATATAATTGACGTATAATTTGAAGTAATAGCTTTGCAGGAGTGTCTGCATAGAATTTGACCTATATATTCCCTAGAATTGGTGACCATGTGGAGGAAGGAGAGAGCTTGACCCAGCTTGACATTCAGATCCCAGAGAAAGGTTGCATGACTAATACTGAAAAAACAGCCATGTAATTTCAGTCTTGGAATTGCATCATGAACTCACAGGCTGACAACCATGGAACCCAATATGGGCATTTTCTGGAATCACTTCCTGATGCTCATCCACCTGAATTAACACAAAGGGGTTAATTACTTCATTTTGGAAAGCAACTCTCCTCTTAAGCACTTTGCCATGTTAAGAGCACACCTTCTGCAGCTGAGGAGGATTTCAGATGTACTCACACTTGCCAGGTGGTGGTGATCCAGCCTTTTCAAAATGCCTCTACATAAAATTATCCCAATCCCACAAACCGCTCAGTATTATTTCATTGATGTTCTGCTGGCAAAGAGGCCTCTAAGGCTTTAGAGACTTGAATGGAGGCAGGTGCCTTTTTTATCCTCCAGCCTTCCCAGAAAGTCTAGTGATGCTGTGGGATTTCCCCAGTCCTCAAAGGAATTCCCTCCTTGAGGGAAGATAGAGGTTAGAGTGGCAGTGTGGGTACTGGTTTGAATCTTCCTGGGGCAGAGGACTCCAGTGCATCCTTCTCCTGCATCCCTGGGTGCTGAGTCCTCACTCCCTGGGAACATCTCTGGGCCACTCTGTCCTCTCCATTTTCCCATTCTTTGCTCACTGCAAGAAGACAGATCACACAGGGAGGGAGGGAGGAGGTGCAGCAGTACAGTGAGTGCCTGTGAGACACGGAATTAATCCAGTGACCCCGGTGTCCTGGGCACCAAACTGCCAAGGGAGCCCCTGAGGTTGGTGCCTCAGGACAGCAGCACCCTTGGGTACCATGCTGGGGCTCCATTACTCCCACAGCACTGCCTGTTGCCCTGCCTTTAACTCAGCATATTCCTGATCAGCTTTAAGGAAAGGACTGTTCTGTATCAACTGCGTCAATCTCTGTTTCACATGTGTGGAAATGTCCTGACTTCCATATGCAGCACAAGTGGCTGTTGGGTTCATCACTTCAGCTGTAGCATGTAGGGTGCTGGTTAGGGTGACTCACTGGGGTGCACTGCTCTGCCCCTTGGGGCATTTGGTTAGGACATAACACATTCTGGGAATGCTGGATCAGGAGGGAACAGAAAAGCAGCAAAGTCTTGCTACTCTGATATGTTTTTTAAAACTCAGCTCCTTAAATGATGAGCAGAGCATGCCAAGAGCTGCTGGGTGTTGATCTCTGCTCCCTTAGCAGGCTCACAGAGATTTGGATTTTCCCTTGTGACAAGGATGGGTGGAATGATCTGAAAAGGAGGGAGTCAGCTCTGCTGCCTCATGGAGAGAGCATAGGTTGTGTCCTCGAGTGCTGGGGCCACTAGCAGCAATGAAGATCCAAGCAGCTGCTGGGTCACTCAAAAACATGCCCAGAGAGAGGGAGGGGAGCAGCTTGAGCTACTGTAATCACAGGTAGGAGTGGAAATGTCTGGAACTGATCCATCAGTGAGCAGTGGGCCACTCCTTGGAAAGGCTGGGAATGACTCCTGTCCCCTCACAGCAAATGTGTGCTGATCTGGTCTTGGACAGTACTTTCTTTTTTAGTCTGGCTAATATACTCAGAACATGTTTAGAAAGAAATTTATATAAAAATCTCTCTTCATGTTTCATTTCCAAGCCACCACACATGGATTTACTTGTGAATAATGGATGAGTCAGCAGGGTATAATGCTCATTACTCACAGTGAGTACGCAGGGAGGTACTTGGAGCAATGGCGAGGGCTGGGTGAATCCCAAATTCATCCTGTCCCTGGATGCTGGGCATTGTTGCCTGGAGCTGCCACACTGCTGATGCTGCAGAAGCTGGGACGAGGAATTCAGCTTGTTTTCTCCCAATTTTTTAGTTCATTTCTGTTGAGGTAAATTAAGCCTATGATGTGTCACGGAGTACAAGCCAGTGATGAAGTCTAATTTCTGCATCTTCTGCCTTCTCTGCTGTTTGTGGAAGGGAGGTAACAAGTGACGTTGGACAGCCACAAACTTTTAAATGAGGATTACATTATCTACAAAGAATGTAGGCAAGCAAGATTCGGTGGCGCAACTTTCCAAAGAAAAGCCTGTCAGCCAGTGCTAATGAGAGTACCTGGTCATTCACAACTGGATTAATCTTCTTTTCCCCCAGTGAAATGTTTCTGTTTAAAGCACCTGCTGAAAAGGGAGCCATATAATGAAGAGCCTGGGTGGTAAAAAGTGTTCTTAGAGCCCTGGGTTTGCTTCCCATTTTTCAGGTAATGTATAGAGCAAAGAAAAGGTTCCCGTACTACGGGAAACCAGGAAAAAGAATAAGGAATTAGGATCTGAAGAGCCTGAAATACCTAGTTTGCAAAATCTCATGCTGCTGGTTGTATGGAAAAGAAGAGTGATAATTGAAGCAGGGAGACTGAATTTAGGAACAGAGCAGAATAAATTAATGTGTGGTCCTGGAGGGTGATTATCCCTGCTGCTGTGCCTGAGAACACCTGGGCTTGTCCTGTATCACAGGGAGGCACAGGGGGAGGGCGGTGAAGGATTAGCTTCTCCTTCTGCTCAGAATACAGTTTAGACTAACCCTAGCCAGACCAGAAAGACAACATGGCATGGAAATCAAAACACAGGCTCCTGTTTCTCTAATGGTGTGCACAGGATACAGTGGGGCCAGCATGAGGTTTCTTTATTTGTGGTCAAGAACTTTCTTTTTTCTAACGTCAGACACTTTGGGGTAAGGGTTTCAAGTGAAACAGGATTCAGCTCATGCAGAAGCTGCATGTTTGCAAATACAGTGATGTGAGTTTAAACCCTGTGTGGTTTACCATGGAAAATAAAGACATGGTGTTTTTCACCTGAGCTTGGCTACACACAGACCAAAGACAGAGGAGACCGTGTAGCTAAAGCAGTGAAGAATTTCATATGTGAAACTAAAATTGACTCCCTCATTGTGCACACCAATACAGATAAATGCACACACCCACCCAGGCTGCTGTAGGGTGATGTCCTCGTGCCATTTTGGCTTGCAGAGCAGTCAGGTTGTAGTGAGCAGCTGTGTCTGTGTCAGCAGAGGCTGAGCAGAGCTCCAGCCCCCCGAGCCATGGAAGGAAGACAATGTGCTGGGAAGGATGCTGTGCTTGGAGGGAGTCAACACTCATGGACGTGACCTCAGCAATATTCCAGACATACCCGGACACACATTCAGTGTCTGTTAGCCCTGAGGATGCAGACACTGGCACAGGGTGCCCAGAGAAGCTGTGACTGCCCCATCTCTGGGAGTGTTCAAGGCCAGGTCGGACAGGGCTTGGAGCAACCTGGGATAGGGGAAGGTGTCCCTGCCATGACAGGGGTTGGGACTGGTTGAGCTTTAATCCCAAATCTTTCAATCTTAAAGTCCAAACCTTTATAGGATTCTACAAATATTTGTAAGCAAGTTTAAGTCTTTCTTTTATTTGTAAGTGTGTGAAAATCTTCCTTGCTTTTGCTCATATCCATATGCTTCAGCATCTCTTATGGATGATACATCTTTCCAGCTTGGAGGTGGCAGGGTATGGCCCTTCCACTGGAGCTGAGGGAGATGGGAAGAATTACTTGTGCATAGAACCCATTTAGGCTGGCCCTGCTCTGCTTCCAAGCAGGCTGAGGATTAAGATGCAAGTAGCAACACCCAAAAATACAAGGAGGCTGAGGAGTCCTTTCATGCCTTGATTCTTTGCAGCACAGTTACAGCTGCTGCCGGTTTTCCAGTGACTCGTGCCTGCGAAAGGAAAGCCAGGATGTGAATCTTCATGGTTTTATTTGTTTGCTACTCAAAAAGTCAGGGGGAAAAGTATGGTACACCACATTTATAATGCATCATCTGAAATGGATTGTTTCCACCTTTGGACTGGGGGAAAAAGAGACCTCCCAGTACAGATCTGTGCAAAGGACACTTGTATGTGTTTATCATCATGCAGTAATGGGGTGGGTGAGGAAACTCCCTTCCACATCCATACGTCCTTTTACTTTTGATTTCTCCTGCAGTGTTGAAGGTTTACAGTCTGTAACACAAAACATGTGGGTTTCACAGGTCAGTCAGCCTGCCCTGGAGGAAACAGATTTCGGGTGTAGTTTCTCATTCTCATTTACTCCTCATATTCTTCATTAGCACTGAGGCCCGGAATGAGCTGCCTGCAGAACACCAGCTGGGAAGGGAAGGCCAAGATGTGACCATCTTTCACATGCCAACAGTTTTGTGAGAATTTGGCCTAAATGTACAGTTTAGCAAAAAAGTGAAATCTATTTTTTGAGTTAGAGTAGGATATGTGTTAAGGGTGAAGGTTTAGGCTGGTGGAGACCAAAAGCTACAAGTGAGCCTGGGAACAAGGACAGAGCAATGACTTGCATGGGGATTAGGGCTGTTGGGAGACACTGGATTGGAGGGGAAAATTTTGGGGCCAAGATTTGGCTGAGAAAAGCCCTGAGACAGTGCAGCTGCTTATGGACTCATGATCTCGAGATGATACACTGTTCAGCTGGCACTCACCAGCTGAGCTTTACCTACTGCCTTGAGCCTTGGCCATCAGTGCCTTGCTGGCTGTGGTTGGAAGCATGGCCCCGGGGCACTCAGCAGTTCTCTTGCTGTTTTAGTGATGCCTGTAGTACAATCTCAGTGGTTTCTCCTGGTTCAAGCCCTAACCCTACATTCAATGTCAGCCCAGCTCTAGAAACCTCTCCCAGTTCCCAGACTAAATGAAATGGCTGCAGATGTGGCAGTAGAGCTCACCATGTAATCTGCTGGATTCAAACTCTAACCTTGACCTCAGCCTCCAGTGTCTCCTGGTGACCCCAGATTTCAAAGGAGTCACAGATTCACTCACCATGAGCTTTCCATTTTGGTGCTGTCTCCCCCAAATCCCTTTATTATCCTAGCCCAGCAGTGTCTTTTGGACCTTCCGAAGTCATGCAGCCCACACCAGTTCCAGAAGAAAATTATCTGAAAGAGCTCCATGTCCTCTCCCCATACTTTGCTTATCTGCCTCCACTGAATCTTCACATGACCCAAATTTATCTGTTCTTCCTGACCTGACTTATGATCCTAACACCTACTTCAGCCTCAGTGCCATTGTTTTCCCCTTGCCTAATACTAATCCTAACCAAAACTCTTGCCCAAAGTCATAAAGATGAAAGCTATATACAGCCTGCCTTAAATCCAGATGGATCTGCTAAAATGCTTTTTTTGGGTAGAAACTACACTGAGATCCGGAGTCTCATGAGCTGGGACTGGGGTAGAGGCCAAGGTTAATATTGTTCCCCAGATGAACTTTAGGATTTAGTTTAGGCTCATGTTTCACAGCAGCCATGGGCTAGGAAAAAATGGGAAGTGATGACATTGTGGCATATCTCCAGTCACTAGTGCTAGTGTCACAAGTGAGCAGGTCAGGAGTGTCCTGTCCCAGATTTCCCTGCCAGCTCTCAAATGGATAAAACAAACACTGGTACCGTAGGTGCAGGATCTGACAAAAGTCTTCCTTGGAAAAAACAGACTTCAAGGAAGAGTATTTGATGTCATCACTGAGAGGTGACTGGGCTGGAACAGTTTCCTTAATTAACCTGTAAATAAAATATTTGATGGATTGCTGCTCCACAGTGGTGCAAGGATCAATTTCTGAGGAAATTCTTCTGAATTCCAGAAGAGATCAAGATACTTTGACTGAGAAGGGACTGTATCCAATAATAACTCTCAAGTTCACAAATAAGTCTTTGATCTTTTCTGTTTCATGACTCCACATTGCTTTTGAAAGACAGCTGAAACTTCAACCCCCACAGTAAAATGCAGCTTTTTTTTTATTTTGTCCTGTTTACAACAAACACAGGCAGGTGGCAGGTCCTGGTGGTGTGATGAGTGTGAGGGAATGACCTTCCCTTCATTGCAGCTCAGTGACAAATGACAGAGAGAGAGGAATAGAATAGAATAGAATAGAATAGAATAGAATAGAATAGAATAGAATAGAATAGAATAGAATAGAATAGAAATGTCAGTTGGAAGGAGTATGACAGCTACTCCTGTTTTACATGTAACAAGAGGGCTTGGGATTTATGTGATCAACAGTTCAAAAGCTTTCAGAAGAAGCGAAGTTCCAGGCTGTTTGCATGCTTGCTCACAACTGAATGCAAAGCAACTTGAGGGCAAAGTCCATCCCAAATGGATCCCCCTGTGCTGCAGACCACCCCTGTCAAAGCTGTGTGAGGATGAACTGCTCCATTCCAGCCCCGTGCCGAGTGACAGTCACCCGGTGGCACGGGGACAGCTGGCCATCTGTGCACCTCTCCGGGGAGGAGCACACAGCTGTGAGCACATCTTTTCTCATTTGATGCATCACATGTGAAAGGACGAGGCTGGAATTCCAAGCTGGCCCCACTGTGCCTGTGGCCACAGGGGAGCAAAGCCACATACCCAAAAGTTAGTCCAATGAAGCAGTCACAGGTTTTTCTGTTGATTTCCATTCAGACTTCCAAAGGTACTTTCTCCTTTCTCTATATTTTATAAAGCACTGCATACACCTACTTTCAGCTATAAATAAGAAATAATCGTGTGCATTTAACACTTATTAAAATTCTTTTTAAATTTATATGCAAACGAGGAGCAGCCACAGGCTCCTGGCAGGTTGCCGATAAAGCCCTTTGTTCTGCAAAGATTCTACACCACTGATGAGGCAGATAAATTTGTCTTCAGTGCCATAGTCTTGTCTTTGCTCTGAATCTTTTTTATAACTACTGGAAGGTGTAGGTTGAGAAATGCTGGTTTGATTAGCTGGGCTTGTGGTTGGTCCCTTTTCATGCCAAAATCATTTAAGTGTTCCAGACATGGCATACACCCATGGAATCTACAAATATATCTCTCCCCAGTGCGTCATAATTCCTGGGGTAGTAAGTGATGAATCATCAGGATCTAATGTGAAGATAAGGTAATTAGCATTAATCAGAGCTCCTGCCCGAGGTGGGAAAATGCTAGGTGAGCAGTCTGTTAGCTGCCATCTGACTTATTTAATTATTTTATTTTCATTTCTTTCAATTTTACAAGTCAGACTCTTCAAAGCTTCCAAGCTCATAGACTGGTACTCTTTGGTGACAGGAAAAATTTAACAGCCTTTTCATGTCCCTCAGTCTCCATCCTGCCCTGATCTCAGCCATCATCTTACTTCTTGCATTGCCTGGAAGCCCTCAGACTGTGGCTGGGTTGTGCTGTGGCATGGGATGGCTGCTGGGCTTAGAGGTTTCTCCCTGCAAGGAATCTGCCTGTAGCCCCCTCCTGCTAAAAGCATTAAGTGACTATCTCCAGAATTTAAATTAACTCTTACCTTGTTTCAATATGACAGAATAGAGATCCCATCATGTGTAGTAAGTGGTGATGAGAAGTATTTCCCTTATGTAGAGTAGTTGTGGTATCAGGCTATGTTCCCTTCTTTCTACTCAGGGCAATAACTTTCTCTTTGAAATCTTTAAAATTATTTTGTAGCATTTTTCTTCTAGTAATGTACCTTCTAACAGAAAGTCCCAAGCAGCAGGGATGACTGTAAACACTTCCCAACACTTCCCAGTGTGTCCTTACCCTGGTTGGGGCAGGGCTGTTGTAAATCAGAGTTCAAGTCTGTGGTGCAGGAGTGCGAGGGATTGAGCAGAAAGATGCCATCAAACACCCCTCTCCATGAGTGCTGGCCCATTTGTTTGTGGATTGTTTATGGCAAATTCTTTTACCTTATTTACCATTACCTGCAGCATGCCTCTGGATTTTGAAATGCGTTGGCTTTGGTGGTGTGTCTCCTCACACCTCGGGTTTGGTAGTGGGAATCACCCACTTCCCTAGGGAACTAGGATTCTAAATTATCCCTTACCATAAAGATAAATAGCTTTCAGTGAGACCCATGAGGAATTATTTTAAAGATGCTTATTATTTTAATGCACATTATCCAATGTGCAGCATAGCACCTCAGGAAACCTGGGACTGTCCTGGGGCCCCACAGCGCTGGCAGCCCACAGTCCAACAAAATGGTTTGGGTAGGAAGGGCCGTTAAAAATCGTCTCATTCCAACTCTCCTGCCATGGGCAAAACCACCTTCCACTAGACCAGCTTGCTCCAAGCCCCATCCCACCTGGCATTGACATCCACCTGATGTGGCACAGCCTCTCCTCCATGGAACAGCTCATGGGCTCCATGGGAAACAGCACCCAGCAGTGGCAGCCCTGCTGGGACGTGGGGAATGTGTGTTAGCCAACCCCCAGGGCAAGAAAAAGGGAAATATTTGCCAGTTTGTGGGCTCAGAGTCCTACAGCACACCAGTCGTGTGGTCCTTTGCTGTAGTAGCCAATACCTTTCTTTGCCACCCAGACAGAAGTGAGGTTATCTTTCCTTGAAACTGCTGGAGATCTGCCATGGAAAATGCCTTTCTTTGATCTGGATTTTGCCATGATCCCGTAACTTATAATTACACTAACTCTTCCATTCCAGTGAAACCCTCCCCTTCCTTTTTTACCCGTGGCACATGGGATTTTCCGAGAAACCACTGAGACTTGCAGAGCAGCATTGTGCTCCATGGGCTGCTGGGGTGGGTTTTACCCCTTGAGTTTGCTCAGATGTAGCAGAATTGCTCCTTTTCACCTAAATACTGTTCCATAGCTCTGTAGTGAGTTGGAGGAAAAAAATCCATAACAAAACCAAAAGTGCAGGAGCACATAGCTGCTTCTTTCATTATGGTGAATAAAGTCACCTAGGGCAGCTGAGAAGGTTTGTAGCCACCAGCAGATGTCATTGCAGCCAGCACAGCATGGTACATGTCAGGACAGAACAGAGGCACTGCAGGTATTCAGATAATACCCAGTGGAGAATGAAAATAAAAAAGGAAATAATGTCATTGCTGATTGCCAGGTAGCTCATTCTTAGATCTCTGGTAGCTCATTTGTAGTAGATAGAGTAGACATGAGGAATTAAATCCCACACTACAATTTGTTTTCTGCTGAATAATTAAGATTTATTAGTCCCAAGCACAAATTATAGTAATTTAAAATACTAATACTTTTTTTTTAAATGGAATATGCATGTGGATTTTGTTTAGTGGGAGTAGTTGGGCCCTGATAGCCTAATGAGGCTGAGGATTAATGAGGAGGGCTGGCAAGGGGCTGATCCACCCTACGTTCCACTGCTGCCTCCATGCTGGGCTCTCTGAGGAGAGGTTGAAACTGGGTGAGCTTTGAGATCCTTTCCCACCCAAACCATCCCAAGATCCTGTGATTCTGTGATTCCTTGGTGCAGGAGGAGAGCCTTGGCATGCATGTTTGTGCATGTGTTTGCCTGGACGTTCGTGTCCGTGCACGTATTTATGCCCTTGCTAACCTAAGTTTTGAATGCTCACAGATTTCTGTGCTAGTGGCTACAGAGTGGCAAACAGTACTCCTCTTGAAATCAGTGGCAAACTTTGCTGTCATAATGACAAAATAAGGAAAAATGCTCATTAGCCTCTGTTTCTTAGTAATTTCCTCACTCCCCTTCTTTCTCTGGAGTCAGCCAGCGAACAGACAGAAAATCCCTGAGCTGCCTGTAAGACCTTGGTCAGCCACTGGTAGTTATTATTATGCTATTGCATCAAATCTATATAAATATTTTATATGAAGTCTCCCATTACAAGCAGTATTTACTGTTTGATTTGTGAAGACCACAAGCAGAACTGAGTCTGCTGAGCTCCATCTTTTTCAGATGCAGGAGACAAGTCTCTACCCTAAAATACACTTTACAGTTAAGAAATGCAATTTCTGTTAAACTACTGATCCAAACAGAGCCTTGTACACATATGACAGTCAAGCTGAGGCAGATGGATATGATGATAAGAGACATTGACTAAAGGCAGATTTTTATGGCCAGTCTCCTCACAACACAACAAACAATTATTTATTTTGTGGGAAACTCTGGCTCTTCATACTTCTACAGTCACTGATGAGGCTGCACCTCAAATTCTGTTTTGTGTTGAGTTTTGGGCCCCTCATTCCAAGACAGACATTGAGATGCTGGAGAGTTTGCAGAGAAGGGCAGTGGGGCTGGGGAAGGGTCTAGAGCACAAGTCTGATGAGGAGAGGGGCTAGTGGGGGCTCATCCTGGACAAAAGGAGGCACTTTCCTGCTCTCTAAAACTCCCTGACAGGAGGGTGGAGCCAGGTAGGGATCCATCTCTTCTCCCAATAAACAAGTGATAGGACAAGAGGAAGCAACTTCAAGTTGTGGCAGAGAAGGTTTAGATTTAATACTGGGGGAAAATACCCACCAAAATGGTTGTCAAGCCCTGGAAGAGGCTGCCCAAGGCACTCAGGGTGGAGTCACCATCCCTGGAGGGATTTAACAAACAAGTAAATGTAGCACTTGGGGACATGGTTTAGTGGTGGCCTTGACAGTGCTGGGTGAACAGTTGGACTCGATGATCTTAGAAGGCTTTTCCAGCCCAAACGATTCTGTGATTCACGACCCGAACGAACACCTGCCAGCACTGGAGATAATGTTGTGTTCTTGGCCTTAGATGAGATAAACCAGTGGGGAAACGTCATTGACTTTGGCACAGGTTGTATCTTAGTTTCAATTCCATGAATCCAAACTGTTAATCTTTTGCTAAAAGTGTTTGGAGATGCCCCAAACACTTCAGCTGGGGACATACAGAGTCACCTGTTCTGAGACTGTGTTTCCTTATGGATCCCATCAGCTGGGTCACGGCTCAGCTTGGGGATTTAAGTCCCAAGTTGCTTTATGTCCTGAAATACAGGAGAGAGCCAATCAAAGAATTAAAGGGAAGATGTTATATTAAGCATGCGTTTTAAGAAGAAATTGCTTTATCTGTGTAGCACCTCACTTAAAACCAAGAGGTATAAAAAAGTGTAATTCTCTCTAATCCATAGGATTTTTACCTTTTGCATTCAAAGGAGCTTAGATGATGGCCAGAAGATAGATGGGCTTATTTTTTAATTGCAAACTTCACTGGGAAGAATGTAAATCCTAACCCAATGGCACTAGTGTTTTGGTTTTTTTCAGCAAATGTACAATGCATGGGTAATGAAAAGAAATTTTACTATAAAAATGCAATACTAATATAGGATTTAATCATGTGAGAGTGTCCTTAAGCAATGACTCTGTTGCCTGTGTATCATTGTCCTGGTGGCAAGAAAATTTTTCATTCCCAGACTCTTTCAAAAGCAGATGTGGGACATATGGACTTCCAGCTCAAGTCCTAAATAATACCTAAGTTTAAAAATGTCACTATAGGCATGTGGAGGTTGTATGCATACAGGTGTGGTAGACGTTTTGGGTTTTTTTAGTATAATCAATGTTCTCTGTAACCTCAGTTCCATCATTCAGCAAATACAGCTGTCAGTTACTGTAATAGATCAGAGACCATGACAAGTAAGTTTAAAAAAAATCTGTGTTACAAAATGACCTGCAGTTAAATAGCTGATCTTTGGTGCTGGGTTGAGTTAGTTAATTATCTGGTTGGGAAAAAATCTATGCCAGAAGCTTCATGTTATCATCCATTCTTCCTTCTTCTTGAAATTTTTTTCTTTTTCTTTTCATCTAAATGGGTGTTAATGCTGGGGCAGTTGTGGATCTGTTTGCACTTCATGGAAGCAGCTGGCATTTTGGTGGCACCATGGTGGCCTCACTGGGGGCTCCTGGTGCAGGCAGACCTGGCACCTGTGCACCTGTGACATACTGGGACGTGCTGGGGTGCAGCAGCTGCTTGCACATCAGCCACCCTGGTCCCTGCCTCCCGTGGGACTGACTCCATACACACCCTTCTGTTTGCTCAGTTCTGCTTTGTTTAACTTTTCTGGAAAACCTTTTCCATGGAGTGCCATGTCACAGCTGACCTCAGGGCAGGGCGAGCTCCCAGGGCAAGCTGTGTTGGAAAACAAGTCTGACCTCAGCCAGCAAAGTTGGTACTTTAACATTCTTGCCTTCACCTCCTCTGTGAAATGGTGATATCTCACGCCGGGCTGATGGGAACAGACACTTCCCTGGGGCTGCCTTCCCCAGGCAGGGTCAGGCCACCAGGACCCTGTCTGTGGTCAGCCAGGGGTACAGCCCAGCAGGAGCTTGCTCTTGCAAATGTCACCAGAGATGAGGATCAGAGCATGAAAATACAAGGAAAGGTTTGGGATGAACGTGGCTTGTATCTGGGTCTGATGCCTCCTGGGAAGGCGAGTGCATCAGCCAGGACTCTGTCATGCACTTAAACTTCTCCCAGCAAAACTGTGGTGAAGTTTGGTGCACCCTGTGAAGTGTTGTGGATTTTCTGAGAAAAGTAAATAATGTGGCTTAAAATTCCTGGCCCCATGCAGTCCTGGAGCAGGTGATAAGCTCCCCAGTAAGAAGTGCATCATTAGAAGTGCACTGAGCCCTCGCAGGTTTGCACCTCTTGCTGCTGGTATTCCTGTGAACCCCCGAACTCAAAGCAAAACCAAGTTGAAAGAGGAAAGTTTCATCAATTATTTTTCTCATCAAAACCATATGAAATTTTTACTTTCTTATTTTTTCAGCATGAAGCCTTTCATCAGGCCTGTCTTGTGGATGTATGATTAGCCAGTGTTAAAATGAAATCCAAGACTGGGAACGTTTTGTGTGGTCTCTGGTTTCGAAGTGACAATTTTTCACATCTGACCTAACCTGGTTATCCCTGGGCCATTGCTGACAGTCACTTTCATAAAGCCATAGCCAATAACTGATGGGAGCTCTTGGTAAAAATACATTGAGAAGCCAGCCTAGCCATAGCATGATTCATTTATTATTTTTATTTTAGCATAAAAATTAAAGTTTGCTGCATTTATTAATAGGCCAAGTCATAATCTCCCATTATGGCACCTCCTGGCACTCTGTTTGGCTGTATTTGGAAAATGAGACTTTCATCCAGGCCCTGAAGTTTGGAAACCAGCTCTCTCCAAGCTGCTTTCCATACTGAGACACAAAGATGAAAATAATCTCATGACCATCCACTCCTGTAGTAAAATCTTGTGCAATTAAATCTATGAATCTCAATACCTGAAAAACAGGATTTGATGACACATGACAAGAGCTGAGTTAAAATATGTATGACTTAGTACCAGCACAGTGGGTAATCTTTATCATCACGAGTGTGAAGAAGATGAAATCAAGGCATGGGGCGGGGATGCACAGCACCAGAGTTACCTCATATATTCCCACCCCTTACCTGAACTTCAGTTCTGAAAATGTTTATTAGAAGTATTTCTGAATAGAAAATATTTTTTTTAATGGAAAAAGATCTCTAAAGATGCTTTGTGTGGAATCAGGGGTTGCTGTGGTGCTTAGTGCATCACATCTCTCTTGGTTTGCTAACTCATTACCTAGTTTATTGTGAGCAATTAGGAGATTGAGGCTGCAAAGCTGCATGTTCCCCTTCAGTCTGAGTCCAGCTCACAGGATCAGACCTCTCCATCCTACATTTCACCCAGGAGCCTCTTCCCCAGACTGCTGAGGCCACCAGGATTAGCTGTCGAGCATTTAAACTGCTCCTTGTTTTACATCTCATAGGAGGTAACATTTAAGGAACTTCTAGAAGTCAAGTGGCAGGACAAGATTAATTAGGATTCCTTTCTAATCCTAATTATAATGATATTTGCTTCCCACGATAGGAGTTGTTCATTATCATATGTATAAGTTTGTTTCTTTAGTCTGTCTGCTTCCCTCTCCCTAACAAAAAAAAAGGTTAAATAATATTTAATATGTTTTTGCAGTCATTAAAAAAAATCAACTCTTTTTAATCTGGTAAAAACATCAGATGGGCAGAGGAGAAACCCATTCAATTCCCTATTAATTTCCCTTGCTCTCTAATTATATGCAAATCCACCAAGCCCAGGTTTTAATTCAGCTGCTCGCATTAAGAGATCAGAGGAAGATTCAAAATGGGAAAGCAGAGTTTGACGTGTCATCGGGGGCTCGTACGAATTTGACTGGAAGATAAATTCCACATTTTAATTAAAATGTTTATTCCGCTCTGCACAATAATGCTTGCTTGCTTTCAGAGGAAAAAAAGGGTATTAAGCATTAAAGGAACTAATTCCTCCTATCGAGAAAATTAGGATTTCTCTCAGGCAGACACAGGGTATCATCCAGGATTAGTGGCTGTAGCATTCTTTGTAAACATGTCACCCTTGAAAGTGAGCAACAAGGAAAGCTGCTATCGCCTTGCTGCTGCAGGGTGTCCACAGAGCATCCCCTTGGCTCCAGAGGGGATTATCTCCCCTCCATGGCCCCCACAGAGCCATTTATCGTGGAAACTGGGAGCTAAATGTGAGTCAGATTAGGATAATGAGGGGGTGGCAGCGGGCAGCTCGCCTCTCTCCATGCCAGGATCACCAGGGGGATTTGGGGGTCCCTGTGGGGAGGGATGTCCCTCACCACAGCCCTCACCCATCCAGCTTCACTGGTTGGCAAAACCAGTGCTAGGGAGGGAGTGACATCTGTCCCCACACTGGGCTGGAATGATGCTGTAGAGGGGTCTGGGAGAGACCCTGAGGAAGGCTCAGAGCAGCCGTGGTTCATTCATTCCTGACCATCCATGTTGGAAATGTGCTTGACATTTGTATAAATTGGAAGGGATTTCACCACAGTAGAGAAATGTGCACTCCGGGAGGATGATAATCTTACATATTGTCATGCCTGGTTGTTTTGACTTGTCTGTTACTGGACTGTGGCATGAGCTTGGGCATGGCCACCTTGGACGTGGTAAAACACCTTCCCTTGTGTCATCTGACACTGTGTGAGTGCATGGTCTTGGCCATGGATGCCACGGGAGAAAGCTCCCTCGGGATAGGTCAGCAGCATTACAGTACCATTTTTATTTTTATTATTCCTGTTATTACTGTTATTTTTTTGAAGGCATTGTCAGTGAGTTGGGGATTTCAGACGGGGTGAGAAACTTGGGTTTGTTGTCCGTTTCTTTCAACCAGTGATGGTGTCAGATAGTGAGATGTCCCCTGAAGCTGAGCTGTGAGACTAGCAGATTTAAAAAGAGAGGAGAGGAGAGGAGAGGAGAGGAGAGGGAAAAGGTGAAAAGAAATAGGGACTATAGTGCTTGCCAGGAAGGGCTGACAACTGTCCCTTCCCAAGCCTATAGACAAGGGGCAAATGTCCTGTGATAGGTCTGCTGTCCAGGTCCTGGTGTGACAGGGGTGGCACCAGCAGGATGGTGTCACCCATGGTGGCCTTGCACCCTGGCACCACTGTGATATGGAGGGCAGGTTTCACTCCTCTGATGTTTGGTTAATCAAAACGTCTTAAATCACATCAGTGTTTTTGAGGGGTTGTGTTTTGTAAACTCCCCCACACTCTTTCAAGTACATAGGCTGGTTTTGTATTTGTTATAAATGGAAAGAAAAAACACAGCCAGCAGCCAGGACCCCTCTCCTCATGCCCACAGATTCTGTAAGCAAACATTTGCCTTCAGAAAACTGCACAACACTGGCACCTGGAGGGTTCTTGTTGCTGGCAGATGGCCCCAGAAATCTTGCAGGTTTTTCCATCTGCTGCTGCAAGCCCATCCTTGGAGAGGAGGGGTCTTAGAATCACAGAATGGTTTGGAAGGGACCTTAAAGACCATCTCATCACACCTCCACTGCCATGGGCAGGGACACCCTCCACTAGACCAGGTTGCTGCAAGCCCCATCCAGCCTGGCCTGGGACATTTCGGGGCTGTGGGGCGACCACAATTTCCCTGGGAAACTGGTGCCAGTGCCTCACCACCCTCAGAAGGAATAATTTCTTCCCAATATATAGGGATGTGACAACCAGATGCCAAAGCCTTCTCAGTTCAGATCCAGCATGCAGCTGGGGCTGGGGTTTGCAAACGACTTCTCAAAGCAGGTGAAAGTCCTTGAAACTAGCAGTGACAGGGATCACAATGAGGCTCTCACAGTGCAGATTGTGAGTGTTTCACCAAACCTTTGCACCCTGAGGTTTGGCTGGACCTGGTGCTGCCAGGGACACGGAGGGCAATGTCCCTGCTCCTTTGGGGAACGATGTCTCAAGCCTGGCCACAGGACAAGCCTTGCCTCTGTGACATATTTTTGTTTTGCTTTCCTCCCTTGCCCTGTTGGACATTTTCCTGATTAATTCTGGGTACTGGACCGACTGCTCCCCTTTGAGAAGTGGAGTGAAATAAAGGAGGTCAGATGCTATCAGCCTGCACGGGTCAAATGGGAGCCTTCACATTCACAGCCCCAGGCGTTACCGGTAACTCCAGGGGTTGCAGGTTTTGATTCAAATTCTCAGAACCACAGGGCATGATGGGGACAGAGATTTTTTTTTTTCTCTGTAGCCCAGAACACAAGAGAGCCAATAGCCAGGGATGGATATTTCAGAACAAGCTGGGGGTTGATGCAGCCGCAGAATGACATTGCCCTGTTTTTTGGGAGACACGAGCAGGAGTTTGGTGCTGCAGTGCAGCCCCTGGGTTATATTGCCCCAGCATTTTGGTTCCATAGCCAAATGTCACCGCTGCCTTTTGTGCCAGTGGCACATTGGGGCTGGAGGGGTGTTGCTGTCCCCTCCTGAGCAGATGCTTTGAGCATCACAGCAGGAGTGTTTCTGAAGCAAGGCAAGCATTGCATGAGGGCACTTTCTGCAGGTTTGAGGAGGCATGTGGAGTGAGGTGACTCTTCTGCTGAATAGAACTGTAAACATTGGGTGGTGTTGTCTAAATTTCATTATCTGGGGGTTCCACCTCTCTGGTATGGGGTGTAGCTGCCTCCACACTTGTCCTCTGTCACCCTAAGAGAGCAGCCTCTGAGAGGGACTTTTCGTCTTTATTTTTCCATGCCTTTTTTATTTTTTAAATTTTCAGGAAGAGCCACCTACATCTTTCTCTTAGAAGATAAATACTTGAGAAGTGAAACAGCTCTTCCTGTGCCCGTAAATGGTGAAAAACTCAGCTTATTTCCCCTGCAGAGTTTGACTGAAAAATAATAACCATTATTGCTTAAAACCAGAAATCAGCAGCAGCACGGAAGGTCATAGAGAAATTTTGGAAGGTTTTTAAGTTCTTTCCCTGCATTTCCCCCATCTCTGTAAGTGTTCAAGGGCAGGCTGGATGGGGCCCTGAGCAGCATGGTCTAGTGGGTGATATATATCTGCCCGTGGCAGGGAGTTATAACTGTATTATCTTTAAGGTCCCTTCCAACCTAAACTGTTCTGTGATTCTGTGATTTATTCTGAACTGTTCTGTGATTCTGTGATCGTGTCTAGAGCTTGGTCACCCCTCTGAGTGCTGGGACACAGAAGGTGTGAAATGCCAGGGGAATTGTTCTCTGATGCACATCCCAGTCACAGGGGAATCAGGATCAGGGGAGCTGAGTTTGACCTCTAAGGCAAGAGCATCCCCTGGAATGTGCAAAGAAGATCAGGGCTACCCAGGAGCCTCATCAGCATTTACAAAGCAGAGCTGGATTTTAAAGAAGCTGAAGGAAATCAGGGGGCAAGGGAAGAGTTGAGAAAATTAATGCTCCATCAACCACCAAATGTAGAGTGCAGGGATAAAAACCAGAGTGAGGGCAATGTTTGGATAAAAACCTGAGCAAAGACAATATTTGCCTGTGTGATCTGTCTCTTAAACCAATCAGCTCATAGTTGCAATTCATATGCAGAATTAATGCAAGAATTAATAGCTGCAAGTTGTTCCTCTCCATCTGACTGCTGCTCATAAGCATGCCAGGGCCAGCCAGAGGTGGGGTGCACAGGGCAGTGGGACTCTTCTGGTCTTGGGGATGAGGTCTCTGGAGAAACCCTTGGTTGTACTGAGGGTAAGAATCAGATCCAGCTCTCTGTGCCACAGCCACACTGGTTGACCTGGGCAGTGGCCAGGAAGATGCTGCTGCTGCTGCTGCTGCTGCTGCTGCAGGCAAAATTTGGCTCTGCTGAAGAGGTGCAGGGCTGGATGAGGGCAGTGCCTGAGCATGGGTGGCTTTAACTTTCCCTGTTTCCTCTGTGGCCGCGGGCTGGGGTGCTGGGACTGCAGCAAAAGTGAGAAAAGAGAAAAAAGTGTGCTGAGATGAGAAATGAGTCAATGCTGCCTTTGCCTGCAGGCTGCCGAGGGCTCCGGCCCCGGCGCAGGCAGTCAGTGCCAAAAACGGTCTGCAGTGGGTACTTGGGGTGATCTTTTGTCACAGCATCTCCTGGTGTAACCTCACAGGGAAACGAGGGGCAAAGGTGTCTGCTGACACGGTCTGGGGCCCTGAGCTGGGAGGTGTTACCAGAACTTGCAGAGCTGGCTTTCATGGGCTCTGGGTCCCAAGGGACAGCATTGCCCCGGGAGTCCTCCTGGAAGCCCTCCTGGCATTTGATGCTGTGGGCTGTGCCTAATGAGGTCCTTAATTGTACCATAGAATCACAGTATGATTTGGGTTGGAAGGAACCTTAGACATCATCCAGTTCCAACCCACCTGCCATGGGCAGAGACACCTTCCACCAGACCAGATTGCCCAGGGCCTCATCCAAGCTGGACTAATGTCCCTGACACATCCCTAATCATTTGCTAATTTGGATTGACTGGAGGATAAAGAGCAAAAGGCACAGTGGCCCGGGTCACAGGTAGCTTCCCCAGCAGCAGTGCATGCTTGGTGCAGCCTGACCTTACACCTTTCTTTCTGTGGCACGATGACTAATTTTGCAGTGAAGAGGAATTAATTCCTCATTGAATCAGCAACAGCAAACCTTGGTAGGTTTTGTTTTTCATAGCCGACACGTCGACTCATCTCACTCTCTCTGAGAAGTGATGTCAAAGCAAACATGGGGCAACTCAGGGCTGGACTGCAGCCTGCAGCTCCTGTGCTGCACCCAGGCACCCACACAGGGCAGAGGAGCACGGAGACCTGCTCAGAGCCCAGCCTTGGGGGATGCTCCCAGCAGCCAGACACACAGGGCTCTGGGACTGCCAAAACCCCCCTGTGCCGTGGTGGCGATGGCCACCAGCACGGCACAGCTGCCAGCCCCAGCTCCCTTCCCTTGGCCAGGCCCCTCGCTACATGCAGGCACTGCTGGCCCACGGCTCTTCATTTCTCTGTCTTTGGGGCTGGCAGTGTGGGAAAATTTGAAAGTGATGTGAGTAATTTCACCTGACTGCGGCTCGGCTCCCCGGCTCGGCTACAAACCACAGCGCTCGCCCTGGCCACCAGCTCCTGCTGATCCTGCCCCCTCCAGGGCTCCCAGCCTTCCCTCAGACCGCCGGGGCCATGGGGCCACCTGGCTCCAAGGGTCACAGAGGGGTTAGGGGACTTTCCTCTCGCTGCAGGCTCCTGTGCACCCCTGTGGCTCCCACAGTGCAGGGCTTTCCAGCAGTTTTAGCTCTTGGGATGTTGGCTGATGTTCAGGGAGCTGTGGTTTGTGCAAGGCAGGCAGCACCCCGTTATCCTCCATGGGGAGCACGGCATCCCTTGAAGTCACATCCCCAAAGAAAATCTAACAGCATGAAATGTAACGTTTTTCACTATTGGAAGGGGCAGTAGAGTTAAACTACTTTACTTTAGTTCTGAATTGTATTCTCTCAGAAAAATTAATTAAAATCATTCGCATCCATAACAGCAGTGGTGAAGCCCAGCACTGGTGGGATGTTGGGATCCTCAGCAGCCCCCTCAGGCAGCGTGGTGTGACCACTGCTGCTTTTAATAGCTGTGTTCAGTTGTAGCAAGGAATACTTTCCGCAGGTTACAAAACATCCTCTTTTTTTTCATTTGTTTCTTTTCCTAAACTGATCCAAGCAGGGAAAAAAAAAATCTTTTTTTTTTTTTCCTACTAAGTTTTCAGAGTTAAAAACTCAAAGGGTTTTACCAGCCATGGAAATTTTTCAGTTTGATCATTTCACTCAAATTTTGACTTTTGGCCTTCTGTGCTACAGTTTTCTTAGGTTAGCTTTAAAGTTTAACAGAAAAATCCTCCATCAAACCAGCAAAGTAAAACTACTCATTTTTAGCATGTCATGACTAAATAGATAAGTCTTTAAAAAATGAATTAAAATACTTGCTAACACAAGGTGCTTTCCAGAAAATGTTTGATTATAATCTCACACCATTCTCTAGTGAAAGCCCCACATTTTGATTCAAAAACTCTCATTTATAGTTCAGATCAACCAGCAGCATCCCAGCAGCTTGTATAACCCCACTGCTACCTGTGGCCAGAGCATGTGTGATGGAGAATGGGAGCAAAGGCAAAGGATGTTGAGCCTGATCAGGCAGCTTGGAGCCAAAATACAGTGAAACTCCAGTGCTGAGGGTGATCCTCATATGCAAGATCCACTGGGTTTCATGTGCTCAGAGGAAAGAGAGTTTTCTGTCTGGCCTTGAGATCCCATCACAATCACACACCCAGGCTTGAGTGGGGAGATCTAATTTTGCCTTGCCAACAATTAATCTTTCTTAATAATAAATGCTACCGTCTTTTCTCTTTGCTCCTCCAATTACCTCTAGTTATTAAAGTAGCATCTGGGCTTCAAGGAGGGATGATCTTCCCTCAGTAGCATTGGGTTTTTCAGTCATTTTCAGGGAGGTTGGTGGGATGGTTGGTGCTGGGAGGGGGATGCACTGCACCATCAGTGGCCCAGCACACAGGGGAGGAGGGGGCAGTGCTCACATGGGAGCTGGGCACTCAGCAGAGCTGCAATTTAGCAAATGTGAGAGGAGGGAAAAAGCCCTCCAGGCTTGCAAACCCCATCCTGCTGCTCCATCCCCTCTGGAAATACCACCCTGCAGTTGCTGTAAATGTGTCTCCTCATTTCTGTGCGAGGTCGTGGCTGCACAGCTCGTTCCCCGACCCATCCTCAAAGGGCTGTGCTGGAAGAGGAGAGGCAGAACTGTCCTTGGAGCCCCTTCACGTCCCCCCATGGCTGCTGAAGGACAGGAGGTGACAAACTGGTGTTGGGGCCATGATGTGTGGCACCAGGAGCATTATTTTTGGTGGATGGGTAGTGAGCAGCCCCGCCACTGCAGCTCTGGGCTGTGTTGAAACCCAGGAGACAAAATAAGATCCTTTTCCAAAGCACAGCACGTCCCCTGTGATGTCCTGACCAGCAGCACCCGGTGCCCTCCCAGGGGACCTTCTGAGAGAACACCAAACCACTGCCCTCGTGTCAGTTCAATCCTCTTGGGAGAAAACATCTACATCAGGCTAATTTTATGGCATAAAACATTGTCATTTGCTAAGTCCTGGCTTTGAAAAGCCTCTTCAGGGTTCATGTACTGCAGCTGATTTGCAGGAATGTAATCTAGACCTTGCAAAAAACAGGGAATTGATCCCATTTCTCTGGCATATGGATTTCTATAAGCCAAATATGGTTTCATAGTACAGCTGGGGAAGACCAGGAGCTGAAGTCATGGCCATGGGCCACAACCATTGGCAGCTGCAATCTTTGAACCAGGATCAACATGGAGTTTTCTCTATTTCTCCGTATTTTTGTGCAGCATTTCCTTCTTCCCTTAATTTTGGGAGATGGGTTCCTGTAACAAACTCCCTAATATGGGAAGTGGAAAGGGGGATAAATACCCCCTGCAGAAATTTTTCTTGTCTCCTTGCTGGTCATCCTTCCCCACCAGATCTTTATGGCTTTAGAGAGTAGAGAAGTTTTTGAGTGAGGCAAGGGCAAATGTAGAAGGGTCATGGGGAAGGCAGCTCTGGTGCAGCACATTGTTTTCCATCTGAACTGATGGAAAAACTGAGTAACTGAGCTGCAAGTCTTGTTGTACCACCAGGTTACCACTGAACCATTGAATCTCAGAATGGTTTTGATTGGAAGGTACCTTTAAAATCATCTTCCAATCCCCTCTCATGGGCAGGGACACCTTCCACTGGACCAGCTCTAAGCCCAGTCCAACCTGGCCTTGAACACTTCCATGTTCTGCTTTGGTGGGAAGGAGGACAGTCCATGCTTTACTCTAACCACGTGTACTCCCTGCTTTTCCCTGGGGAGGTATCCTGCAGATCAGCACCAGAACAGTTCATCTGCCTTTGGAGTGGTCCGTGTCTTCTGTCATTGCCCTGGAAGCTGTTCACAGTTGTCAGGCTAGGTGGTGAATGGTGCTGTGCTTTGGATCAGGCATGAGGCAAATGGGAAAGAAAGATCTGCCCTACTTTGAACAGAAGAAGTGCTTGAGTTGAGGTTTTCAAAACAGCTCGACATTGAGCTTGTTCTGCTCCAGTGTCATGTTAGAATGTACACGCAGAACTGCATATCCCTCATTTAGGCTTTGTGGCTCTTAAATAAGCTAAACCATAGCTAATTTTAGAAATATCACTGAAAAGCTCTTCTTCATCTCATTTCATGGCTAAGAATAGAAAGAGCTCAGAGCTCCAGACATGTATTTAACTAAGCAGGAACCAGCCCAGTGCTGCTCTCAATGGGAAAGCCACATAACCCATGGTCCTGCTGCAGGACAGGAACGCCTGTACCACACCAGTTTGTACTGGGAAGGGGGATTACATTCCCAGTACCCCACTGTATGCAGTAAATCTACACCTGTTAAGCATCAGGAATTAGGGTTTTCATTCATTCTCAAATGCAAACCTGCATGCCTCTTGGTTTTTATTTGCATGAGCAAACCTTTGTGGGAAAGGCAGATGTAAAGCAGTGTCTCAATCAGTCTGTTTTCTTTTCCGCTTCATGGGTTTCCTCCTCAGAGCAGGGATGCAAAACGCAGGACTTGCCCAGGGCTCCCAGTTCACTTGGAGCAGCTGGGATAGGTCCAGGACAGGTTGATCAGAGCCACTGTCTGTGTCTGTGCCTCCTTCACCAGAGCCAGCCAGAGCTTTGTGCTCATTATGCCTGAGCAAAATCATTACCAAAGTAGAAGGCATCAGTGAACTGAGTCCAGGGATCCTAAATGACTTGTCAAAAGTCACACAGCAAATCATCTCTAGACATCCCAGTGAGGCTGATGAAAACTGGCTGGCATGCCCAGCTCCTAGCCCCTGGAGAGCTGTCTGACCTGGCCCTGTTTTGGAGTGCTGTTAGTCCTATTTCTTTTTGTGGATTTATCTGGGACAAATCCTAGCATTCCACCACCAAGATGAAGTCAGTTTGGATTTAAAGGCAACCATGGGCGAAACTGGGCATGTAGGGAACAGCACGAGACGCTCGAGGCGAGGAGGCAGCGTGTGTGTGTGTGTGTGTGTGTGTGTATGTGTCTGTGTGTGTTTCTGTGTGTGTTCCTTACAGCTGGGCAGCTCTTCCAAACAGGTTCCCCTCTCTCTGCTCCAACATGCAGGAGGACTTCCTGTTGTGTTCACTAAAAAGGGCCTTTCCCCAGGTGCTGGGCTCCGACAGCCATGCTGCACATAACCAGGAGTAGCTACTAGAGGAGACAGATTTTTCTTTGCTTACTTTTCCTGGATTTTTTGAATCTCCAGCATTACCTTAGCTCCCTCTGGTCTTCTCCTGCACTGGAGCTCAGTCCAACAGGGATTCCAGCCCAAGGGCTAACTGGTGACCACGTCCTGTTTCCAAAGACATTACCCTCGGCGTTTAATGGTGGCCTTGGCAGTGCTGGGTTAATAGCCGGACTTGATGATCTCTATGAAGTCTTTTCCGACTTAAATGATCCTGTGATCCTGTGTCTGTCCTTGCATGATAGCCCTGATTAATACAGTCCAAACATGACTGTCACAGTGAATATGAAGGATGAAGGATCTGAAAGTCCAGATTTAGACTCTGTGGAAGTCCAGGACAGAGAACAAGAGCTTTGCATTGGGTAAAACACTTGGAGCGTTTATCCTGGAATAAAAGATACTGGAAATGAATGGAAAAAGTTCTGAACTTTGAAAACTTCTTGCTGGCTTGATCCATTTTCCACTTATCCAAGAAATCATCTCCAGCTGTTTTTCCTGTCTGGTTTATGGATTTTTTTTTTTTTGCAGGATGCTGCAGTGTTTGTTTAGTGATTTGTTTAGTGTTTGTGTAGTGGTTTTAGTTATTCCCAGCCTTGCTGGCAACAGCAGGACTGCAGAGGGCACTGGCTGTCCTTGCTGGTGGATCCTGATGACTTCTGAGTGCTCTGCATGGTTGTTTCTTGCAGTCCAACAAAGTTCCCGTGGTGCAGCCGTCCCACGGAGTGCACCCGCTCACCCCGCTCATCCCGTACAGCAACGACCACTTCAGCCACGGCTCCCACTCACCCCACCTGCCTGCTGACATCAACCAGAAACAAGGTAATGGCACCACTGGGACCTGTGTGCTGGGAGGGGGACAGAGCTGGGGATCACTGGCACCTTCCTGGTCCCAAATCAATGAGAAAAATCAGGACCTTTGGTCAGCTGGGACATTGCTTAGCAGTAGGAGGTTGTTTAGCTTATTGGCAGTGCTTTGTGATCTGGCCGTGAGCAGTTTGATACCAAAAGTGCCAGCCCTGCTGATGGAGTGTGCTCAGTTCTTTGTACAAGCTGTCCTACAGCTTGAGACCTGACCAGAGCCTGCACAATAATGCACAAGAGTCAACCAGAAAATGGAAAGTAATCTTTCCTTTGACTCATACCCAAACTGTTGTCAGGTTGTCATTTTGAGAAAATAAATGCTTGAAACAGGAAATATTTTGACTAAACAGGATCAGTGTCTTGATAGTTGACTGGATTGTGACATGTGCGTCCCCGTAGCCACATGTTATGTGGTTGTCACCTGGTTTGGCTTTTTGTGTTCCTGTGTGAGCCCAGGCTGTGTCAATTGGCTCATGAGGCTGTGGAGGAAAGTACAGTATGTTGAGGTTAAACCCTCTAAAATAAACTGTAAATACACGGATGTGTTGAGGAATTCACCCCAGTCCATCATTCTATCATTCTTCATGGGTTCCTAGCAAACTGAGTGTAAAATCAAACTTTTCTCAACCTTACATTAGTGCAGAACATCTGTTCAGATTACCCAGTTTTTTACACAAACCTGGGCTTGATTTCATGGGAAAGCAAGCAAACTGACAGTTTTGTGTCAAACTACATTCAGGAAGGAAGACAGTGTCCATCAGAACCCAGAAACCAGTGCCAAAACAGAGGCACAAAACCAGCTGTTGTGATTTGGGCAAAGGACTCCACCCAGGAGTGATCCAAACTGTCCCAGAGGCATCAGCTTCACCAAACTAATATAATTGATAAAACAATGGGTTATTGGGGATGCTCTTGGCTGGAGGACCCACTGAATAATCCCTGTTCAGATCCTGGAGGCCACACTCTGGACTCATCAGGGATACTGATGGTAGGGTTTAGGTCTGGAGGTCACATTCTGGACTCATTAGAGATGCTGATGGGTAGGATTTAGGTCTGATGTAAGAGATACCCTGGCACATCCTGGTTGTCTTCCAGGCAGCGCACTGCTTGTCAGCCATCAGAGCATAATAAACTCAGCAGAAAAATAGAAAGAGTTAACAAAATGAACCTACTAAAAGCTCAGGTAATGACTGAGTTTGAGTCTGAGAGAAAGTGTGCAGGAAGGCAACCCAACACACCTTCCCCCACGCTGCCTTTGCTGTCCCTGGCAGAGTTCTGCCCCTCCAGGAGCTGTTCACCGTGAGCTGGACTCACTGTCAGCCTGGGAAACCTAAGTGATACAAGAGCAGCTCACCCAAGGGCAGAGCTTGTTGTATCCCTCTGTGGAGGCTACAACTGGCACGGGAGCAGTCCCTGAGCATTCAGCTCTGCGGTGGGTCACTCATTCTAGGACACTGCCCACCTGTGCCCTCAGTGCAGGCACTGTCCAGCCTCCTCTTCTCATTTAGCCTGTACTGCTACACACACAGAGTGTCTGTTTGTCCCAGAGACCCACCATGTGCTATTCAAGGAAAGGTTCAGCCCATCATGCTCAGCTGGGTCTTGCCTTTGTGGTGCAGCTGTGATCATACATGCCCCATGCCTACACTGCTGGGGTGAGGGTTTTCTTCCCTATTCATCCTGGATGTGCCCCATCTCTGTTTTCATCACTGAAATAGCTCCCATTATCACCCAGTGTAAGCACTTGAGAGTCACTCTCATACTCATTCTCCCAGCATCCCTTTAAAGTTTCTCACAGCAGCCCAAGGACACACAGACGAGGAAATACAAGCAGGAATTCTGAGTCAGTGGCTGGTGCCCCAACCACTGGGCCAGCAAGAATAACTTGTGCTCTGACTTATGCAACTCGTATTGTTGGGGCTGCAAATCTGAGGTGTTCCATCAGCTGCCTTGTGCAGGGCTGGTTTTGTTTGACCCTCCATGGGCCACTGAGCCTCACTTGAAGCAAATCTCATACTAGGTTATATAGTCGTGTCAGGTCAGTTATATATTTATTTTAGCTGACTCCTAATAAAATGCTTAGAATCGGTTAGTGTAATTCCTAATTAATAAGGTATCATTCATACACCTAGGAGAAAAATCCAGTTGCAACTGCTTGCAACTCATCACCAATTTAGTCCCTGTATTTACCATCCAGGACAGCCAGTCAACAATCCCTGCTCCCAGCTTTTGTCTGAGGCTCGATAGCAGCTATCACTACACCACACTGTGCCAGAGCTCAGCCCAGCACCTCTCCAGTTTCCCAGTCCAGGGGTCAGCTGGAGGCTGGTTTTCCAGCAGCACTGTGGTTGTCTGAGTCCCACCCGCAGCCCCAGGCAGCACAGGATGTTTTCCAGCCCAGCTAGGAAGGAGCAATGCTGCGGCTGTGTCCCCTGGCCATGCTGCCCGTGCCAGCGGCTTTGAAGATCACACAGGGATTCCCCATGCAAAGGGTGAATTCCCACCTGGCACCATACCCACCTCCATAGTTCCTTGGCACCCACAGAGCCGCAGGACAATTGTTTTGAACTCAAATTGCTTAAAATGAAGTTGGAAGTGAGGCCTGCTGGAGCATCCCGAGTGCCTGCTCACGGGGGGTCCTGCAGATGACTGATGGAGAAGGAGCATAGGAATGGCTTTGACCATACACTGAACACCTGAGTGGGCTCTCTGGGAAAGACAGAGGGATGCCTGGAGTCAGCCAAATCCTTGCCAAAGCACAGTGCTGCTTGTCTTCAGGGTGGCACAGAGCAGCTGTGATGCTTGTGAGCGAGATGTCTCCTCCCCTCCCCAACATGTTTATGATTTTGTAGCAATGTGGATGACCCACTACACCGCCACAGAGAGAACCACAGGAAACACCATCCTGCCACTCGCAGAGAGCTGTTTCATGTAGCTGTCCAGGGGTTTGGGAGCGATCTGGGTCAGCCCAGGAATGCAGTGCCAGGTTCAAGTCCTCTCCTTCTCCCTTCTTTCAGGAGTGCATCGTCCTTCCCAGACCTCAGACATCCCTGGTTTCTACCCCCTGCCCCCCGGTGGAGTCGGCCAGATCACGCCGTCAATGGGATGGTGAGTGAGGAGGGCGCGGCCGGCAGCCCAGCCCTGCTGGCTGCGAGGGGCAGAGATGGGTCACTGAGCCAGCCCAGCCACTGCTGCTGCTCTCCGTGACCCCCACGGTGCTTTCCCCCAGCTTCATCCCTCCTGTGTGCTGTGTGAAGAGGCAGGAGAATTTAGCCCTGTCTTGGAGGTGGGAGCAGAGCTGTGGAGAGGCTGAAGGCTTCGTCTTGGCTAAGGCACCCCTGGAGATGGGTTACAACCTGCCCAATTCAAAACTGCCTCCTGCTTTACATCTGTCTGTGCGGATTCGGGAACCCAGAGAGAGCTTCCTACCCACCCCTCCTCCTGACAGCAAAGGTCTCTTTTTTGAGTAGGAGGTAATTTTCTCCCTCACTGAACTTTTCAGCACAAACAGTGCTTTCCCTGAGCGTGCACCAGTACGGAGTAATCCCGTGGGATGCTCCATCTGCCAGGGCATGGTGTTTCTTGGGATCTGACACACAGGGGAAAAGTACATCATGGCAGAGACCTGCCAGGAGACCTACCAGGCCTGGTACCCACAGCCTCAGCTGGCCACAGCTCAGCCAGCTGGTTACCACTGCCCGAGCAGGCGTGGGAAAGGAGACACTATGAGCTGGAGCACTCCCAAAATGTACCCCCTGCGTGGGCCAGCCCTGTAGAGCATCCTGCAAAGCACAGCCTGTTGGTAAACCTGCCCTGGGGACACAACTTAAAAATACACCAGTGTGTTCTCTGTGGTCATTGCCACTGGCTTTTGTCCCTGTGACCATGAGCACACTGAGAGAGCGGGTCTGGCAGGTGCTGCCATGTGGGCATCATCACTCCTCAGATTAATATTTAATCCCCGGTGATGCTGTAGGGACATGGCAGAGGCTGACAGGGAGACTGGTGGCTGCAGGTGGCAATTCAGGGTTGCTGGGATGAGGAGAGAGTGCAGGGCAGGTGATCACAGGGACAGTGGCCAGATTCCCCCAGTGCCGGTGGATAAAACCCTGGCAAAGCCCAGCAGAGAGCTTCAGGTACAAGAACCTATTGCAGAGTGGGAAAGGGGAAGTTTCTTAAAACACAAAGGAAAATGTTAGCTTTTGCTTTGTTTTGTTTATGAATTTCATGTTCCAGATATTTAACCACAAGGAAACAGAGAATGAGGCCTTTGATACAGAGTCTGGCTTCAAAGAGATTACATTTTACCTTCTGTGCTAAATCTGCTACTCTTGGGTGATGATTTAACTCCTCACATGATGTGATTCATCCTCAGGAAAAACAACAACTGGGGTGACTGTGCTGTAACACAAAAGAAACAGTTGGAGTGGGGAGAAAGTAGCCTGTTTGTCAAATGGAAGGTCCACTCTTGGGTTAGGATGATGCTGTTCAGACATCCCTGGGCTCATGAAGGGAGAGCAGTCTGGTTTTTTATGGAGATTTTGTGGGGCAGTTGGTGGTAGAGAGAGCTTTCATGGCTGAAAGCTGCTCCAACATCCGTGGGGTTTGGCATCCTCCTGCAGCCTCATCAAATGTCTTCATTAATGGCTAATAGAGCAGATATGGTAAAGCAGCAAATGGCCTGACATGCGGAGAGCAGCACCTTGAGGCACATGTGTCTAATGGAGCTTTTGGTCATTCTTTTCCTTGCCCAAAATGTATGGAAGAGCCCCACACCCCCTTGTGGAGTGCCCAGTCCTCATCTGAGGCTCAGTACACCGCTGTGGGTGGGTGCAGAGGCACTGAAGCCTGGCAGGTTCATGGAAGCATCCCCCCATGCCAGCAGCAGGCAGCAGGGGCCGTGTGGCAGGGATGGGTGTGCTGGGGATGGTCATGCCAGGGATGCATCCCAGAGAAGCTGTGCCCTCTCCATCCCTGGAAGTGTTCAAGGCCAGGTTGGATGGGATCTTGAGCAACCTGGTCCGTTGCCATTATAATAACAAGAGACACTGACTCCAAGGCTGGTTTTGGAGAAAATCTACTTTATTACAAAAGTTCTCTACGTTTATACTCTACTCCGATCCAACTGGACTGGATTGGTTAACTAATCAATACATTATGCCTGGTTGGCTGCTTAGCTTAACATCTCAACACAAAGAGATAGAAAAAGGGAGAGAACAGCACCTGCAGGTTGTTTAGACTAGAAGTTATCATATTTAGACTAGAAGTTCAGAGTCTCACAAGCAGAATCTGAGAAAGTTGGTTTTCTCAGTCTCTGACCAATTTGTGGGGACCATAGGTCTAGAGGAAGGTGACCCTGCCCACAGCAGGGGATTGGAACTGGATGATCTTTAAGGTTCCTCCCAACCCAAACCATTACAGGATTCCATGGTTGTGCTGGCTCCACCAAGTCAGCTGCCAGGTCAGGGCAGCCACACATGGGAAGCAACTTTTCCTCCACAAGCTGGCAGGCAGGAGCTGGGCACAAACTGGTTTTGTTCTCACCAAGCGCTTCAGGAGGAGGAGCTGCAATCACTCCCTCTGTAATTATCCTGGGATGACAGTCAGATAAAACCTTCCAAGAGTCCAGTCAAGTGAGTTTTGCTTATGGGAGCCTGGCAGTAAACATTAGCCAGGAACCTGCAAATCGTGTCACTCACCTGTGCCTGGGGCCGAGCACAGTGGTGCCATGGCAGCTTCTCCTCCACCATCCCACAGCCTTTTTTCTGAGCCAAAATAGGCTGAGAGAGCTGGGGTTGTTCAGCCTGGAGAAGTTTCCAGGGAGGCCTCAGAGCCCCTTCCCGTACCTAGAAGAAGCTAATAAAAAAGAGGGAGAGGGACTTTTTATATGGGCACATAGTGATAGGACAAGAGGGAACAGTTTTGAACTAAAAGAGGAAAGCTAGATCAGATGTTAGGTAGAAGTTTTTTTATACAGAGGGTGGTGAGGCTCTGGCACAGGCTGCCCAGAGACATTGCAGCTGCCCCATCCCTAGAGGTGTTCATGGTCAGGTTGGACAGGGCTTGGAGCAGCTGGATCTAGTGAAAGGTGTCCCTTGCCCATGGTAGGAGCTTGGAGTGAGATGAGCTTTAAGGTCTCTTCCAACCCAGACCAGTAATTCCATGATATGGGCTGTAATCATGCACTCCCAACCATCAGGGACTGATTTTGCTTTAATTTGCATGTCAGAGGGGCCTCGGATGAAGCTCCAAGTGCCCGACTCCATTCCTATCCCAATGCCCCGGCCTCTGGAGTAGCACAGGTCGCTTCTGGATTGGCTCCGAGTGTTTTCTCAGCCCTGGGGCAGCCGCCTCCAACTTCAAAGGCTGTTTGGGTTTCCCGGTGCGCAGCAGCACTTGGCTGTTTGTTGGTGTGTTTATACCCGCCGACATCTGAGGGGTCGGACAGGGCTCCTGCCTGCCAGGGTGTAAACAGCCCCGGCTGCCTTTCCTGCAGACAGATCCCGCAGATTTCAGCCAAGCCAATACACACCAGCAGGAACGGGCGCCTCCTTCCTGCCCAGCGCAGCACAGGGGTCTGACTGCTACCCCGCTGGCATTATTCGTCTTCAGGGCAGAAACTTGTCTTTAGCCCTGGAAAATCCCAGCCATTCAGGAGCTTGGGCCCTTCACAGTGTACCACACTTAATGATAATGGACTTCTTGTGGATTTTTTTCATCATTAGAGCTGAAAATAGCTGGTCCTAGGTTTAGGTACAGCTCTGTGCAGCCTGGCCAGAGGAGCGTGAGTACCAGCACAGCTGTAAGCACCCCATTGTGCCCCATCCCTGCACGTGTTCAAGGCCAGGTGGGATGGGACTTGGACCAACCTGGCCTAGAGGGAGATGTCCCTGCTCATGGCAGGGTGGGTTGGAATGAAATGAGATTTAAGGTCCCTTCCAACATAAACCACTCTGTGATTTTAAGGTCCCTTCCAAGCTACACCATTCTGTAATTCTATGATCTCCATTTCCATGCACAGTTTTAGTCTAGAAGCATCTCTTGGCAGCTTTGCAGAACAATCCAAGGTATTTTTGAGCTATTTCCATATGAAAATGTGGGGGTTCCCTTGCTGGGAACAACAAGGAACTTCCTGCATAGTTATTTTACTATCTCAAAAATAATCAGACCAGGTCTGATACATGCCTGGTCCCCAGTATGAAACAACTTTCAAAAAGAATGCAGGACTGAGCTTTTGGCTTCTTTAAAACTGATGTGTGTCCTTAAAAGGATGTGCTGGGGAAATCAGAGCGTTCCTGAAGCACAAAGGCAGGGTAGCTACCTTCTCTCCAGACTCCAGAAGTCTCCTGTGCTTGGGGCCTCACAGTGTCACAGAGTACATGAAGTTGGAAGTGACCACAGTGGGCCATCTGGTCCAACCTCCCTGCTCAAGCAGAGTTGTTCCAGAGCACATGGCACAGGACTGTGTGTCCCTCCAGTGAGGGAGGCTCCACACCTTCTCTGGGCAACCTGTTCCGGTGCTTGGTCACTGCACAGTAAGGATGTTTTCCTCATACTTACCTTTCCCCATACTTACCTGGCGCAGCTTCTTATGCACCACACAGAGATCCTGAGCAGCCTTTAATTTTTTTTTTTTGTCACGCTGCGCTCTTTTGAGCAACTTCTTCTGTGCAATAGCAACATCTCCTGATTTTTCAGCACGCCTCTGCACTTTGCATTGTTACCAGGTAAACTCAAAGCTGCAGCATTAGTCAGTACCAGGGGCAGAAGGGGGTCAGAATTGGATCCAGCCTTTGTAGGAAGGCCCAGGTTCTCTCAAAAGAACATCTAAAGCCCACATTGCCCCTCAAGCCTAAGGGACGCCGAGGGCATCAGTGCTCTGAGTCCCGTTAGCAAAGGGTATCTTTAGGAAACACCACATAGCTGTGGATACTTTATAGACTCTTTCTTCCTGATCCCAGGCAGAGCCAGTCTGTCTATCCGCTCCCGTCATGTGGATTTAGACAGCCGTATTCGTCAGCGCTTTCTGCTGGGGCTTCTTTCTCCAGGTGAGTACGAGCTGTGTGAGACAGGGCAGCTCGGCTGGTCGCGCAGCTTGCAGTTTGTGCAGCAGGAGCTTGCAGCAGACCACAGCCACCCAGGGACAGCCATGCACCCTCCTCGGGGCAGCCCTGGGGAGAGAAGGCGCTTTCAGGCAGTGTCTGGTCCAAGGGTGCTCAGGGGAATATTGAGGATGAAGGATGCACAATTGGGTTTTATTCAGTAGATCTCTAAAGAGAGTCAAAACCTCCAGCCTTCAGCTCAGCATTGGGAAAATGGGGTGGAATCCATTGCTCAGGATTTTGCTCCATGTCACTAACCCTAATTCTGAATGTGTCCCTGCTGCCACCACTGCTTTGCTCTGCAGAGATGGATCTGATTTACTTGCTCTTAGCTTTAAAAGCAGGACAGGAGGGGGCAGTGATTTGCTGCCGTCTTGTCGGAACAAGTAATTTCTGTGAGACACAAACACAGCTTCTGCCTTTGGGTGAGCAAAATGCATCCCCTGTGGATGGGAATCACAGAGCCCAGCTCTTCCAGGCGTGCTGCTGGGCAAAGCCCTCCTGGTTCCATAGGGATGCCACGGCCACACCAGCTTTTGCTTCTGCTTCATGTTGTCCTGAAGAGATGTTAGTGGAGATTTCCCACAGGAAAACCATGCAAACCCTTGCTCACGCGAGCCCTTAGCCACGCAGAAACCTGGATCCATGCAACCCTAGATCCATACAACACTCGATCCATGCATCCTGTGATCCATGGACCCCTTAGCCTTGCAGAAGAGGGGAGGCAGTGCTGCCAGCCCTCCTTTCTTGCAAGGTGTCACCCATGCATAGCCTCGAAAGTGAAGGCAAGAGGAGCTAACGGTTCCCTGTGGAGCCCCAGCAGCCTCCCTGAGCTCCTGCCTGCAGGATTTTGGGGCGGATTTTGCAGCACTGCTGCAGCCGAGAAAGTACACCTGGTCAGATAAGGATCAGACTGTGCTGGTGAATTAAATTAAACAGCTTTTCTTTTCGTGCCAGCATATCTAATGAGCAGTTCATCTCCCATGGGCAATTCTGCCATCACAAGCTGCAGTCTTAAAGTGGCAAGCTTGGCAAAGCTGACTTTGCTGGCTTTATCCTCCAAAACTCCGGAGAGAGCTAATGAAGCCTGAGAGCTAATGAGACCTCTCGTGATCTCATCCCGTGTTGTGGAGAGCATTGCTTAGGCAAGGTGCACCTCCTAGAGTTGCAGTTGTGTTCATGTCCAGACTTAGTCTATTTCTGTTAAAAGAAAGGTGCGGGGTGGTCCTAATCTCTCCCATCCAAACCTCAGTTTGAGTTTGTTGTTCCTTTCTGCAGTGCTAATGAGATACTGCAACAATAGAGATTTGAGTAGCTGAAACTGCTGGGTGAAACACCCTTGATCTCAGCCAGGCTGGCTCCTGCTGCAGGCGAGCCCCCTCGCTGTGGCACCGGATCCTTTCCATCCACGTGCTCACGGCTTGACCGGCCATGCCACAAGGGTGACCCGGGGTGGTGGGCACTGCCCGCCCCCCGCCAGCCTGGCAGCACCTGCGTGCTTTCCATGTCCTTGCTTTCTGTCTGCTTGCGCCACGTCAGAGTGCACTCGGAGGGACACCGCCCTGCTGCCCAGCACCTGCAGAGCCTCCGGCCTGGCGCAGCCCTCCCAGCCTGGAGCAGCCCTCCTGGCCTGGTCAGCCCTCCCAGCCTGGAGCAGCCCTCATGGCCTGGCACAGCCCTCCCGGCCTGGTCAGCCCTCACGGCCTGGTGCAGCCCTCATGGCCTGGCACAGCCCTCCCGGCCTGGTCAGCCCTCCCAGCCTGGAGCAGCCCTCATGGCCTGGCACAGCCCTCCCGGCCTGGTCAGCCCTCACGGCCTGGAGCAGCCCTCATGGCCTGGCACAGCCCTCCCGGCCTGGTCAGCCCTCACGGCCTGGTGCAGCCCTCATGGCCTGGTGCAGCCCTCCTGGCCTGGCACAGCCCTCCTGGCCTGAGCAGCCCTCACAGACTGGCACAGCCCTCCTGGCCTGGAGCAGCCCTCATGGCCTGGTGCAGCCCTCCTGGCCTGGTGCAGCCCTCCCGGTCTGGTGCAGCCCTCCTGGCCTGGAGCAGCCCTCATGGCCTGGCGCAGCCCTCCCAGCCTGGAGCAGCCCTCATGGCCTGGTGCAGCCCTCCCAGCCTGGTGCAGCCCTCCCAGCCTGGTGCAGCCCTCCCGGCACGGCTCACCCGCTCTCTGTTGCAGGTTCACTCACCCGCTGATGCTGGGCTCTGGCATGCACACCACTGGCATCCCGCACCCTGCCATCGTGCCCCACTCCGGCAAGCAAGAGATGGAGCACTACGACCGAAACATGTGAGTGGGAAGTGCTCAGCAGCATCAGCACCTCAACGCCCATTTCATTTGTCACTCTGAGTGCTCAGATGGGGGGAGGATGGATAAAGACTGAGCTGTACAGCTGAGGAGTTAATCTCAGGCCCCCCACCTGCTTGTGCTATTGGGTTGTTTTGGGGTCGAGTCTTCTGGTGGCTCTGATGCTGACAGCCACTCCTTTTGTCCCACCAAGGAAACCTCAACCAGAACCAAAGAGAGAGAAGGAAGCCAAGAAGCCCACTATTAAGAAGCCCCTGAATGCTTTCATGTTGTATATGAAAGAAATGCGGGCGAAAGTCATCGCCGAGTGCACCCTGAAGGAGAGTGCTGCCATCAACCAGATCTTGGGAAGGAGGGTAAGAGCTCACAGGGCCCAGTGTCATCACCTAGTGCCACATCCCTGTCCCTCGCAGCTGCTCTTAAGTATGTAACAAGCACCTGCTTCAAATCCGGGTGCTCTTATCCCATGGACACAGGGGGCCAGATATGTCCTGGGGCGGGGTGGCCGTGGTGGGCCGGGCTGGAAGGGGACAGCAGGGCCATGCTTCACTGCTGTTTGTCCTTGCAGTGGCACGCGCTGTCCCGAGAGGAACAAGCCAAGTACTACGAACTGGCTCGCAAGGAACGGCAGCTCCACATGCAGCTCTACCCCGGCTGGTCTGCCAGAGACAACTACGTGAGTGCCACCCTGCTCAGGCCCCACCCTATGGCATGGCCCAAAACGGCCTGAGGAGCTGGCTGGTGTTTACCAAGCACCTGGTCCGGGAAATGCTGTTCCTAGCAGCACAAGAGCCATAGAAATTCACATTTCAGGAGTATTTTGAACATCCTCTTGGCTTATTGCCTGTCTAAAGGATAAATGATACAGCCCTCAGCAACCACAAGCATTTATTTGCTTATTGTCCAAGCAAATACAAATAGAAAGGAAGAGAAGCTTTTAAGTGCTGTGGATATATCTTTGGAAATGTTATTTTATGGAAGCAAACTGCTCTGTGCATCCTGGAGACAGCAGCTGAGGTATCTGTGAGGTTGGTGAGGCCCTGGCACAGGTTGCCCAGAAGAGCTGTGGATGCCCCATCCCTGAAAGTGTTCAAGGTCGAGCTGTACGGGGATTGGAGCAACCGGGTCTAGTGGAAAGTGTCCCTGCTCATGTCAGGGGGTTAGAACAGGATGTCTTTGAGGTGCCTTTCAACCCAAACAATTCTATGATTCTGTGATTTAAAATAGCAGCTCTTTTTGTAGGGAGTCTTTTCTTGTGAGTTTCATGACTGTTTTGATATTACATGCCTCATTAGTGAAGTGAGGCAAAGCACACATAAGTCTTCAGATGCCTGTCCATCCACACATCTCCATCATTTCCCTCACAGACCCTTTCTTACCCCTGGGAACTGCACAGTGAGTGCCCATCCTTCCCACACTGACTCCAGCCCTCCTTCCAGAATGACAAAACTCCACCAAGGGCAAGAAAACATCTGTAAACAGACCCAAACCACCCCAAACTCCCCCCAAAAAGAAGGCAGAGATGATGCAGAAAAAGCAGAGGTGATAGGAAGCCCCAGCCCACATTTTGATGGGCACATATCTGGAGGGCATCAGCATTGCTGAGAGCATCATCTTCCTCCCAGACCAAACACATTCTCTGTGGAAACCTCAGTCCTGTATAATTTTCATCTGGTTCTTTGGGGAACCAAGGGCTGGTTCCTTTCTCCAGAAGATAGATGGTGGGCTCCAGAAGTTCATATTGGTCCTCCCAGCACTGTAAACCAGCTGCTTTGGGTGTTGTGGTTGTTGGAAGAGAGGCTTTTCTCTCTGAAGTTGAGCAGGGATGAGGAGGAGGAGGAATGTAGGTCACTTGTGCAGCACGTGATGCAGATAGCAGGCAGGAAATACAGTTGCTCCCCCACTGAAGGAAAAGCTTACCGCAGCTCAGAGCTTTCCACCTTCACTCAAACCACAAGAAGTCATATAAGAAGTCACAGGTCAAAGGCAGCCCTGGGAGCTGCCTGTGCCACACAACCAGATTTGCTTCCATGCTGCTGTGCCCTCATTAATCAGCTCATTAGGGGATGAGGGGAGATGCTGCATCTTGTGAATCAGAGAGGCAGTTTGGGGATAAAATAGGGCTTTTTATTAGTGAAAGAAGAATGAGAGGTGGGTCCAGAACTGCAAAAGCACTGAAATAGATTAGTATTATTTAAAATTAAATTTCTGGGGATTTCCTAAAACTTTCTTTCCCGTTTGGAATCAGGGAATATCAAGAACCAGTTTCAGTTTGCGTGTAAGGCACCACATTAAAGCATGTTTTGGAAATAGGGGAGGTTCTAAAATGGACCAAGTGCTTTTTGGAAACATAAGGAGGAGGAATAAGAATATGACAGGAGCATCAGCTATTGATCATACTCTCTCCATTGCATGCAGCAAATCTTGTTTAATTCTATTAATCTCATTAAACTTATTAATTAAATCATCAGTTCATTAATTAAGGCAATGATGGGTGGGATCCCCAGGTGAGATGCATCAGAAAGGGCTGAGGAATTCCGGCAGGAGCTGGCAGAGGTGCTGAGCAGTGCAGGCACAGGCACTGCCTTTAGTACAGCTGGTTTAGATCAGCTGACATTTTCCCTCACACTTTCTGACACATCCTGCAGCATAAATCTGGGTCTTAACTGCGTTTGCAGGGTCGTCCTGGACTCACAAAGCAGAGCAGTGTGTTGGGAAGAAGATGGAGCAGACGTGGGAGTAGGAGTGGGGACATGGCTGCCATTACCTCTTGAGTTTATTGCAGTTTCTAAATATGCACGGATCTCAAGCAAAGTGCTGAACCAAAATGCCTGTGGTGCTGGATCCGGGGATATTGGAAATGAGGATTAATCCCTGAGAAAAGGCACAAACCCAGAATGAATTTGTGCTGTGCAGAAGCCATACTAAGTGTGCAAAAACACGTTTGGGTTTCACTTTGAGAGTTCCTCCCGAGTTTCTTCTTAGGAGCGTTGGAATGGGAAGAGGGGAAAGGAAGGGAACACCCTCATAGATAAACCTGAGAAGCCCCTTTGCAGCCTTTTCCAGTTCATCTCCTCCTGGAATGCGCTGAGCCAGCAGCACGTGGCTCTTACCAGATCTTACCTGGGAGGCAGTGGCCATCCCCAGCACCCAGTCCAGCCCCAAAAGCCCTGCACAGCACCCTCAGTTTTCTGGAATACAGGTAACACCTTCCCTTTGATTTCCTAGGGCAAAAAGAAGAGACGAACACGGGAAAAGCAGCAAGATTCCAGCTCAGGTAAGTGTGTGCAGCCTGGCAGCTGTTCCTGCTCAGATGGGAGAATCCCAAGCAGTTGTTGTGTTTTACCATGTCTTCTTTTATTCTCCTGAGCTTAACTAGAGAAATACACATTCGTTATTTTTTTGAGCCATGGTAAACTAACATTTCTGTGACTTTTTAATAGACATGTTTGATTTAGAACATGGGTAGTGTGTGAAAACTGAAAAGATTGGATTTTGGCAAATGTATAATAACTTCATATAAACTATCATTGAACTCTATCTATTGTAAACATCCAAGGTGAATGTCCCCTCAGACCTACAGATGATATTAACTAAAGAAAACTCTCAAATGCATCCATATTGTGTGTGGGATGCAATGTAGTGGCAGGACTGAAGATCATTCATGGGACTGCTCCAAGTTTGGTTGTCATTTCAAAGTAATGTAGAGTTGAAGCAAAGTCATACTAAATATCATCTCCCTGGACCACCCTGCCAATTAGAAAAGGCCCTTTTGACAGATTTCAGCTGGTCACAGACACATTCCCATCATCCAAGGCTATTGACATGCTGATTTCTGAAGTACTTCTGCCATATCAAGAATAAATATTATCTGTACCAATAAATATTAGTTAAAAAGGGAATCATTATCAAGAGATGCGTCCCAATAATACCTTCAGCTTAATTAACACTGTTGATCTCATTCAGTGCTGAATCTGATAAGAGGAATACAAGTTTTTAGGTCTTTATGCAGAGTGCATTGTATATTTTTATATATCCATATATATGTCCTGTCTTGTCTTTGTGATACAAAAATGATAATTTCGCCTGTTACAATTTGAAAACCAACTACTGGTTGTAAACAATGAGGCATTGATGGTGCTTGAAAGAGAGAGGCTGAATCCAGCACAGAAACTTGCTGTTCCAATCTCATTCAGAATACCAGACAAAAACATGATGTGCCTGAAAGCAAACAGGGTTTCACCCTAATGAGTCCTGTCATTACACGGTAAAAGAGCAACGTTTTAGGAAAGGCCGCGGAGATCAGCTTTTCCATTAAAACTGAAAGGGATGTGATGGGGGGCAGAGTGGAATGCCTGGGCCTAGGTCTCCTTGGTGCTAACTCTGCTTTCAGCCTGCTTCTGCAACGTTTCCTCCTCTTCTCTCCGTGCGCAGTCCGAGCTCGCTGGCAGCCGCGTAGTGTCTGCTGGAAAGGCAGGGAGCCGGTAAGGGCACAGGTACAGGAGTCAGGCATCGCCTCCGGGATCTGGCAGCTTTTCCAGACTTAAGAAATTTGAAGAGCTGTGAATTTCCCTGTAATTGCCCGCATTTCTCAAAGCTGTTTCCCAAACCACCTCCAGCTGCCAACAGTGATCACTGTTATTTGCCTAACGATCACTTTTTTCCAGGTGGTGCCAGCGCCATTCTGTAGCAGAAAATAATGGGATTGTAGTCTGTTAGTCGTGTGTTAACGTGGCTAAAATGATGTTGCCTCTTTTCTTCCTCGTGCTCCTCCTCCTCTTTGTGCCTCTGCCTTGCCCATTCTCCGCCGCGCATGCTTCTGTGTTCAGATCCTGCCTCTCCTAAGAAATGCAGAGCTCGCTTTGGCCTCAACCAACAAACGGACTGGTGCGGCCCGTGCAGGTGTGTATCGGCATCTCCTCGCTGCTGCGTCTTCCTGGGACAGTGGGTTCAGCTCCAGGTGTCCTTCTGCAGCCATCCCGGCACCCGCGGGGATGGGCTGTGCTCTGGGCATCCTCAGGAGTTTTCTGAAGGACAGGCTGTACTCTGGGTTTTTATCCCTTCCGGGGCAGTGTTGGTTTAGTGCTGTACATATTCCTCAGTTGATACACTTCCTGGTCTTAGAAGTTTATTTCCAGGAAGGAGGCCTCTGTGGCCCTTACAAGAGGCTTTTTTTTCCTCCATTAGTGCTTTCCAATCACATTAGTGGCACCCTAGGGCTGGCAGGTTGGTTTTTTTTTTCCTATTTATACTGGGCTAACCATGTATTTCAAGATCCAGCTCTTCTTGAGCCTTAAATTTTGCAGTACCCACAATGGGTGAAGTGGGACAGCCTCAAGCAGCAAAACAGTAGTGCTGTGTTCCTCAGGCTCCCAGAGATGCATTTGGCCAGGCAGTAGTAAAGTTCACGTCAGCCAAGTGCTGCTGGGCTCAGAGGGGCTGCAAAGGCAGCCAGGCAGAGAAAACTCCTGGGAGCTTCTGGATCTGGGTGCCAGAGCACAAAGAGTCTCCAGCTTCGACAGAGGTCTGCAATTTGCAGTTTTACACTAACGCATTAAGGAAAAAGGTGGAAGTAAAGTACTGCTTGATGTGTTCACTTCAGCTTGAAGTGACTAAAATAATTTAGTCGAGCCAAGTCTGACCCATACCTTGCTGCACCCCAAGCTCCAGTCCCTGTGGCTGAGCCTCACATGAGCTCCCCTCCTGTGTGCCACAACAGCAGAGCTCCCTGTTCACCTTTTATTCTCTGGGTAGTGTCATCAAGTACCATTTTTTAATTGATTAAGAATCCAGACAGAGCTCCTTTAGTGTCTCGTTGGTACTTGAATGTCCAGAGGGGGCTGCTGGCGTGCCCCATGCCCCCGGCAGCTGTGCTGCCAGGCTGAGTGCCCTGCTCTTCCATGGACATTTCTTCCACCTTCCCTCTGCCTCCATTCCAGCTCTGAACTCAGCTTCTCCTCTGCACGGCTTCCCGATTAACACAGGCTGCTGGAGTGCCCAGACACCTTGGCATGCTCTTCTTGTGCCCCCTGTGTAACCAAGCCCTGGTCAGCCAGAGCTGCTCTGCAATTCCTGCACTAACGTGCTGCTGCCACTCAGGGGCTCCTGCCCAACCTGCTCTGCTCACCTGTGGAGAACAACTTCCACAGGAGGATTTTCACTCCACAGGAGAGGTTAACTGGTTACGACTGGGTGTTGCTGCTCTAGAGCTTTCACGCTCCTCCTCCGTACCCTGGACAAACACTCCAGGGTGCTGTAGTTTCCAAAGGGAGAGGGATAAGTTCCCTTAAAGAGAGAGGGATGAACGCCTTTAGCTGTGTAACTCACCTCAGCATAACCCATGGACGGGGCCATTATCAGCAGTTTGTAGTATCACATCTGCTCTTTTCCCTGTTACTTTAAATCCAATAAATCAATGGGCACATTCCTGTAATCTTAAACAGGTCATTGAAACTCTATCCTGCAGCTACTCCCAAGATGTCTCTGGGAAACACAGCTCTTCCTTGGGCTTCTCTCTGGGGAATTACTACCCATGGAAAATACCCTCGAGTTAAATACTCAGTTCAGCTGAGCTGTCGTGTTTCCTATCGCATTAAAATGGCTAACGATGGCACTGACAGCAGTAATAGCACTGCTCTTGTTCACATCCAGTGCAAGTCATGTTTAATACTGGACTAGTTAATAGACATTCTCACACTGTCTGGTTTTTCATTAGGAAGATCAAAGAAAGGTGTGTGCCCGCATTAGTGAGTTCTCCATTTGATCCAAGCCGAGGCAGGGAGCTGGGTGGGAGATGTTCTTTTACCTGTTCTAGCTGTAAAGGCTCCAGCAGAGGAATTGTCCCTTCAATACTGTTAAAGTGACATGTTGAGAGCTCTTTTGTTTGAGGATCTATACTGAGGTGCTCAAGGACCCAAGACAGGTGACATGAGGGATGGGTCCGGTACACGGAGAGAAGGAAAACCAGCTCAACAAACAGTGAAGACAAAATAGTGTGAGGGACTGACTCTGGACAGCCAGGGGTAGTCAAAACAATCTGGATGTACAAGGTGGTACCTGGAACTCGGGATAAATACTGATACAGGATATGAAGGAATCATGGCTAAACCCAGCTACAGCAAGAATGATGTGTGTCTTGTCATTTGATACCCCAAATCATAATACACAAACGTGGGGAACCTGAGTGTTTCCAGGAAGGATGAAAGGAGCCTGGTCCCTGCTCCCTAAGGCAGGTGCTGCTGCCTTAGGGACCTTCCCAGTGCCAGCAGATTTCTTGCTAGAAGAGCAGGGCTGGGGGTTGAGAGCTACCCCTGATGAGTACTGTCCTGTAAAAACCCCTTTGGGTCAGTAACGCCATCCCCAGCTGATGGGGGAGCTCGATCACACTCCACAGAATGGAAGCATGGAACTGAGTCTGTCACCACGGCAGGACCATCATGCCAAATCTCTCTCCCTAGTGTCTGCCCACACTGCATTTTGTAGCTGTACTCCACTTCCCAAGGGAGCAGTCACATCCCAAGGGGGAAGTCACAACAAACACTTCCTCTCCAGGACCCCCATGGGCTGAAGTGTGATTGGTAGCTCTGTCAGGGCTGATTTTCCTTTAGCTCAGTGAGCAGGTTAGAGGCCCTCCAAGAACCAACCAGTCCTCTGAAGGCCTCAGGACTGTTCCAATTTTCAAAGCAGGACTTCAGACACCCTCAGACTATCTCCCTCCAGCCAATCCCAGGCCGTTTCCTTCCCTTTTCCCGGAATGGTTGCTGAGCACATTTCTGCTCAGTTGTATCACTGAGTTGTCCTTGGAGGTGGGGATGAATGGGAAATACACTCAGATGCAGAAATAAGAGCAGAAAAGAAGAGCTGAGAGCTAAGGCCAGGTTGGATGGGGCTTGGAGCAACCTCTGGTCTAGTGGAAGGTGTCCCTGCCCATGACAGGGAGGTTGAAACAGGATGACCTTTAGGGTCCCTTCCAACCCAAACCAGTCTGTGGTTCTAAGTAGATCATACTGTGCACAAGGCTAGGAAAGTGCTGGGAAATAAGCTCTTGAAACCTTCAGACTTTGGGATGAGAAAAGCCAAGACTGGTGTGAAGGGCAGTGTCCCAGCAGAGCACGGCCTGGGGCTGCTAAGCACAGTGGTGCAGACGTGCCCTGTGACACCAGTGACACCAGTGCACACGACTGTCCCGCGGGCCCTGCGCGGGCTCTGCGGCAGCTGGGGAGGGGACTCACGGGGGGAATGCTTTAGTCCTGAACCTGTGAGAGCCAGGCACCCACACAGAATTCGAGCAGTTGGGGTGGTGGCTGGTGAGGAATGACCTCACGGGTTGGATTTTTATTATTCTTTTGATATTTTTTTAAATTTTGGGGTGCTTATTATTATTTATATTATTATTTTTCAATGTTGTTTCACTTTTTAATTTTTATTTTCATTTCATGGCTTTGATAATAATTTTTTTTGGGCTTTTTTGTGTGTGGATGGGTTGTGCTTGGTTTTTTGTTTTGTTTTGGGGGTTTTTTTGCTTTTTTGGTTGGTTTGTTTGTTTGTTTTGGGGTTGTTTGTTTGGGATTTTTTGGGGTTTTTTTTGTTGTTTTTTTGCTGTTTCCATTTTTATTACAGCATTTTGATGTTTACTCCTGTTTCACGCCCTCCTCCTCCTCCCCTCCCTGGGGGCCCCGCTCCCGGCCCGCCGGCGCCGCCTGGCGGTGTCCCCGCAGCGCTGCAGCGCCGCCGCCTCCCGGCCCCGCGGGGAGAAGGGGACGGCGGATCCGCGGGGCTGCCGGGGCTCTCCCGTTACTCACAGAGGCCTCTCTCTGCTGTTCCAGGAGGAAAAAGAAGTGCATTCGGTACCTACAAGGAGAAGGACGCTGTGCCAGCCCAGTTTCTTCCGATGGAAGTGCTATAGACTCCCCTCCATCCCCACCGGACGCACTCCGATGCATCCCGTCCGCCTTCCCGTCAGAGCAGCTCGCAGCCCCCGCCGACCCCGCGCACCGCGACCAGCCCGACCCCTGCCCCGTGTCCGCGCACCTCCCGCCCGCCTCCGGACCCGGCGCCCGGCGCTCCTCGGCGCCCGCCGCGCCCCCCGCCTACAGCCGCGCCTCCTCGGGGACATAGTCCCTCACCAGCCGCTGGCCACACCGGGCACTCCGCTCGCCCACCTGGTTCCGCTGCCCCCTGGAAGAGGACCAGAGGCCCAGCCAAATCCCCATCTCACTGTAAAACATGCAAAGTTTGGCGACAGGATGACTTAAGGATGATGGAAAACTCACTTGGTTGGGGTTTTTTTGGAGGGGAGGGGTGATAAAGATAGAAAAGCAATTTCAAAAAAAAAGGTAAAAAATAAGTACTTGCCAAAATTTAAAGTGCTGATGAGTAAACAAGCCTTTTGTCCCTGCCCTGTGATGCTTTTTTTTTGTTTGTTTGGGATTTTGTTTTGGTTTCTTTTTTACTGCATTATCTCCAAGTGTGGCAAAGAGCAGAGCCACGTCCCCAGCTTGCTGCTGTAGGTGGTAGGTGCTGTCAGTCTAACCCTGGCTTCCACTCCCTGCCCTCCGAGCTGCTTGAAAGTGTAGTCACTCACAGATCTCTCATAGCCGTTACACGAAGGAGCTGGAAAAGCTGGAATAGGAGAATTTTTTAAAAGCCCATATGTCTGAGAAGGAAACAAAGCGATGCCAGCGTTCTGGTCTGACCAGGTAAAAGAGAAATTAAATATTTAAACCAATGAGGTGAATTTTTTGAACTTCTTGTTTGAGAAGAGGAAGATGTTGTTTGCAGGTAACAGGTCTCTGTGCAGACATGTCCCGTTCCACAGCTGTACAGCCAGGCAGAGGAAAAGGGAGCACCAGCTGGGCAAGGGAGCACGGCCCAGCTGCTGGGAGGGCTGATGGCTGCTCAGCTGTACAGTCTGCCCTGCTGTTAGGAACTTTCCTCTGCAGATGTGGAGATGTGGTCAGAAATCCCACCAGACAGACTGGCCAAAGCCTCAGAAATCAGTCTGTTGCTTTTGTAGGCTCTGATCCAGCTCTGCACCTCGCAGCGGTGAGCAGGGCAGGGCATGTGGGGAGCCAGCAGCCCCGGCAGGCTGGCCAGTGGCCCAGGGTTACATTAGCCCAGGGCTGAGGAGCACGCTGGCCAGTGGCCCAGGATCACAGTGGCCCAGGGCTGAGGAGCACACTGGCCCAGCGGCTCCTTCAGGGGGAGGTGTAAGCTCTCCTGTGCAGCAGAGCAGCACTCACTACTCTGCTCTGTAGGCATCCATCTGTGCACACCCTCAGCGAGACAAGAACCCTCTTTATCATTATTCAGTGTAGAACTTCTTTTTAAAAAAACTAATTCTAGCTTTTTCTAAAAGATTCTCCCTCCACCCCAATGATGTTGCCAAACGTTAATGTATTCTCTCCAGCTTTAAAATGTTTACCAGTTTCTGGTATTGTATTTATATTTTGAGTTTGATAAACAAAAAACACTGTGGATGGATTATGATCTCCATGAACTGATGTAAATCCCAAATAATTCCAAGTTCTGGATTTACTTCAGGTTTACAGTCTTCTCGGAGACCACAATCTAGTCCAGTGCAGACTTTTTTTCCTGTTTGAAAGAAATCTATTCCAGACTGCTGAAGAGAAAAATGACACCACACAGAGGTAGAGGGGGCACTATTTTTTTCCTACTTGATAAATGGGTTTTGGAGTACTGAATACAAATTATGTAGTAATATTATTGTAGAATTGCAAGAAATTTAAGATGACCTTTATAATGTACAAACTATTTTTATATTTTTTTCTTAACGCGAAAACACAAACCATAATTTTTTACATTGGATTAAACATAACTTTTTAACCAAGTTTATGCCTCAAAGATTTAAAAATTTTAAAAAAAAAAGCCAAACCTAACTAATCTATAGAGCAGCTTTGGGTTTAGTCCCTTTATTTAGTTTTGCTTATAGTAGTGTAGATTTTTTATTTCTGGTTTTAGTTTAGGAGATCTAAATGTATTTCTTTATTCCTCTCCCATGTAAATGTAACTTCAGAAGCACTGACAGAAAGCTATGTGCACAAACCTGACAAGTTTGCAAAGAGTCATTTTGAAGTTTGAATCATTTTAACCCTTGGAGAAGTAGCATTACCTGATCCACTGCCAACTGTACACTTTTGTACTGACTGCACTCAGAGGGTTAATTACATAGCACTAGATCAATATGCAATCTGCTCATTTTAAATTATTTTAGCAAGCTTAGCCAACAGCATGTTCCAGTGCTGAACAGAAGAACTCAGTAGACTTGCCAGACCTGACATGGTCTCGTTAATTATCTGATTTTCAAACAAACAAACAAAAAAAACCAGCTTAAAAAATGGCTGTGTCTCAGCTTATCATTTGTCACTCTGAGACCCTCTGCTGTAAGGTGCTGTAAAAATGTCACCTGCTGGAAACACCACAGATGACAGACCAGCCACCATGGCCTGGTGTACCCCACACTGGGTGCAAGGCTGGTGTAACCTAACACCCAACTGGTATTGCGTGGTTGGATGACGGACATAACTTAGCAGCAAAGCAAAGGCAGATAGAAAAGAAGAAGCAGATGTGTCTAAATAACACCAGAGGAAATTTCAGGGCAAGTCCTGAGCAGTATTAAACTGGCCAAGGCACCCAGACGAGCCCTCATTCATTTCACCCCTGGGACTTTCACCCACTTATTTCAAGGCTCCTCTGGCCCCTCCATGGTGTTATGAGTCTGCCTCCACCAGCAAAAGGCTCATCTGCATTACAGCCTCCTCTCACCCTTGTTACTCCAACTGATTCCTGCAAAAGCTCCTTAGTGACACTGAACACGCCCTCTCCAGGAGCCCTTCCCTGTGCCCTCGTGGCACGGAAGGATTTTCAGAGCCCCAGAGCGGGAGCAGTCACAGCCACAGCATAGTTCTGTGTGTGCTCTGCTCATGGCCAGACCTTACCCTGTGATTCCTGCTACTGCAGGATAAACTCAGAATATCCACTTGCGATATACTGCACTCACTTTATACTGGGGTAACTGAGAGATTTTCATTATTTTTATTCCAAAACACAGAAAAGATACCTTTTGGCTGCCCCTTTCGAAGGGAAAACAGCATGACTGACTTCTGTTCCATGGCCCCACACTGATAACCAATGCCAAAACAAAGTTATTCTTAATAAAACCAAAAAGAGTGGCTTTAGAACTGCCATATGAAGTGTTGCTATTTTGTTGTTGCTTCCTTTTTTTAATAAAATAAAAGGAAGACTTTGCCCTGAAGTTTTTATCTCCACAAGAATTTTTTTCTAGTTATTTTACAGCAGTTTTAACTCTTCCTGAAATACACATTTGAATTCCTGGAATCAGTCTGAATGTAGAAGTCATGGAAGTACCACTTCATTAAAACAAGTAAAACCACTGTATGTATGTAGCAGGGATAAATGTTTTGCAGCTGTACCTTCATTTGTCCAATGACTATCCATCATTTGTTGTAATTTTTTTACTTCACTGAGTTTGTATTTTTTGGCTTTTATGTTCAAAGTATGTTTATAGCTTTATAAATAAAGTAATTGCCAGACTGGCTGTTCAAAAGAGGCCACTGGAAGTTATAATGCTATCAAACTCACAGTAACTATTTCTTAGCATTCAAGAGGATTCCTGCTTGCTTTTGTTTTTTCCCTTCAGCATATGAATGTTTGAATAGTTTTTAGAATAACTGCCAATAACCTTCAATGGGTAAGACTGAAATAGTAAGCTGAGGGTACAAAGAAAACACATTTTTCCTACAATTCCTACTGACACCCAGCCTTGCCTCTCCCTACCCCCACACTCAATCCCTTTATCCAAGAGAAGCCAGATTCCTGATCATGCACTGACTTAGAGAGTTATGGAAGCACCATACAAGTTAAACAGCAACAGAAAGTTTAACAGTGGGGAATCAGTCTCTCCTTTCTGGAATTTCAGTGTACACAGCCAGTGCCAGTTAGAGCAGCAAGGAGCAGGTTCAGCTGAAGCATGGAACACAGGCAGCAGCCACATGACAGCCAAACTCTCAGCACTCCCCAGTGTCCTTCTCTACAGCTGAGCACTAGTATTACTGGAGTGGGTAAGACAACTGAGAGATTCAAAAAAAACAGTCTTTTCCTGCTGACATTCCTGCCAGGCAGCTACAGAATTTGAATCTGGCTGAAGTCTAAGTCAGTGCTACAGGGGAATTTCAATTAGAGAAAGTAAGTTGTATGCAATCCTAACTCCCAAGACCAGTGAGAGTATTACAAATCTACCAAAGCTATGCAATGCCCTGAGCACACAGACCAGCCCTCCCCTGCACCTCCACAGGTACCTCAGTGCCAAGAGCCAAGTGTCACAACCTGGGGCTTCAGCAGAGGCTCCACCACTGCATGTTTGACCAGCACATCTTAGGGCCAGCTGCTCTCACACTTACCAGGTTTTATCCCAGATGTGGTTAGGCAGGCACAGCACCGTTGGAGCAGTGCAATGAGGAAGATAAACTGTCTTTTGTCTCTCCCTCACCCTAAAGCAGCATGAGGCATTGTGCAAGGCAGTGGCTACTGACCAACATTGACACTGGGCTCGTGACAAGCACCCAAAGGAATTTACACAGGCTGCTGCCACCAAACACAACTACACCAGGCTTCTCTATCAGCCACAGCACTCTGAGGGGGAACAAGTCTACTTTGGAACACTGCACACACAGATGGATTTATTTCTTGTAAGAAACCAGCATAAGCTGAATATTACCTACAAACATAACCACAGAAATGACATCACATTTTCCTCTAGTAGCACTTTTAAACTGAGGTGCATTGTTTGCAGTACAGGCTGCTGGAAAGCTTCAGCATGTCCATGTGTAGCAGTGAGTATTTTATGTCCACTGACAATGTCTAATACACCCCATATAATGCACAGCAGCACAAAGGCAGGCCCCACAACCTCCTCAGAAACTAGGTGTAAGGAGCAGTTGTATCCAAAGCATGGATTTGAATGCTGCTTTAGAGCAAATTCTGAATGCTTTCATAATGTTACATCCAAAATGCAGGTAATCTTTGTCAGCCGTCAAAAAAATACCTCTCTGGATATTTAACCATCACCCAACTTCATCTCAAAGTTGCCCACTGTGTCTGACTAGTACCCTGCATTAGTAATTAAAAAAAAAAGCTTTACATCTGTTTTATTTCAATTAACCACTGCCTCAGTGCTATTATTTCTACACTCAATAAGTGACAGTTAAATTGTCTAGTTCCAAATAACTAGAATCATTTGCAAACAAAAGTTTAAAAGCCCTTTATTAATTCAGAAGTGAAACACCAATATTTCAAGTGAGATAAGTATGTTTATTAAGGTTCATTCTACTCTAAGGTTTATACAGAGAATGGAATGCAATACAAGCTAAGAGCACACCTCAAAGATCTACCACACAACCATCCCCTACTCCCTATAAGGGAACTGTAAAAAAAAAAAAAAAAATCAGAAAACCAGTTACTGTTTAACTAGTTGCAAGTGGCTTTGTCCAAAGAAGTTAAGCTTGATATTGCATTAGCTTTGTATGCAATAATTAAGTCTCTACAAGCTGAAGTATCACATACAGAGGCATAAGATTTCCTGTGGACACATGAAACCATGTTTCCAAGAGCTACATCACAAGGGTCTTTAAAACTGCCTAAAAACCAGCCACTAATGGCATGCACAGGTCAATAATATTAACTTTGGTAATGTCAGTCATTTTTGGTCAAATCTGGATTCCACTTTAAACAGTAACATGTATAAAAACACACCCATCCTGTGCATAAAGCAACACTTTATTTGCTATCACCTAGAGGCAGGTCTTCAAGACATGGCTGAAGTATTCAAATTTAACTGTCAGGAGCTTGTTTAGTTCTAAATCACATTTTCACTAGTCTATAAAGCAAGACTAAAAGAACAAGAAAGTGGTCAAATATTTAATTATTTTTTTTAAATGCAGGACAAGAACCATCTCGAAAATTATATAGCTTTAAGTAACACTTAAATTTTTTCCACAATGTTTTGTAAGAAATCCAGTAACTTTTTTATATTATCTAGTTCCCCAAGACACATTCTGGTTTGTTTTTCTTTCTGAAGTTATCAATACCCTGTAAATACATGTGTTTTGCTCTTCTTGAGGAAGAAGTCATAGATGGTTTTATTTACAACAGAATCAATCCTTAGCACTATAACTAGACTTCAACAGTTTAAAATGTAATGAAAATGACAACCTTAAGTGCTACTTCCCATACAGAATCCACACTTAGCTCAGTTTTATTCATTGCAAAGTAAAAATGACATCCAATTACACTAGTAAAAACTCAGAGATCTAGATCTGTACTCAAAAAAACACTACACATGCAAAGGGAACAACATCCTGCTAACACAACTTCATTTGCTGCTGCATTTGTCTAATATTAACAATTATGAACAGGGCAGTGCAACTAGTATTTGGAACAATCCTTACAGTGTTCGAGTGTCAGGCACAATACTTCATTTCTCTTCACACCACTGGTTCTCTTTACGTACCTGGAAGAGCAGTTTAACTGTTAGTATGTTGAGTGAAATTCTACACCTTGGCTGTAAATACCCGTAAGCATTGAGGATTATTTACTGCAGGGAGTCAAACTTGGAGCAGCTTTAATTTTTCACACAGATTTTGCAATTATAAAGTCCATCTTCCAAACTGGCCTGTAGTCAGGTTTTTCACAGCTAGGTTTGATCAAATCTGAAATTTTCCAACCAAATAAAGGAAATGGACTATCTGAAGTGTAACGTGTCTATCCACAAAATAGCACTGAAAACCAAGCAAGTTTACAACTCATTGCCTTGTATTGAAACCAGGCCTCTTGTTCTGCTTTTTCCTGACTCGACCAACAAACCAACTGCAAAATGGCAAAGTTTTAAGATCAATGAGTTTGTTACTCAGAGAACCCAAACTTACCTTTCCAGCCACATGCAGCAATTCCTACAACAGCCCCAAACCAGCAAACTAAGACTGCCACAAACAATCCTACAGGCTTTCTTATTAGACATGTTGGAGCTAGAAAAATCAATACATTTTGGTTTGACCTTTTCAGGTAATGGCCGGCAAGCATGGTAGACACCAAAACGTCTCCTGCTAGTAGCACCCCAATTATGAGGAGCTGACACATTAGTTTACATTTTATTGGTAACAAGTCTTTTGCATCACAAATTGAGTTATGAAGCACCACACAGTAATTCAGCACAAACAGTCAGCTGTATTATAATTAAACCCAGATCAAGTACCTGTGCTTCTTCCTCTTCAGTGAAGTCATTCTTAATATTGAATGTCTTGCGAATTTCTTCTGGAGTTTTCCCCTTGATCATGTTTGCCACTGTCTTGCATGTGACATCCAGCAGACCTTTGATGTCCAAGTAATTTGCAGCCTGTAAAAGAGTTTTCAGATTTAAAGCCTCCATATCAATATTCTGCCTCTGTAGATTCACTATGGAAGTTCACACTGAAATTTTTAGAATACTGTATGCAAACAGATCATCTCAACTTTGAGAAGTTTCTACCTAAAACTTGCTTGCCAAATAGAAGGTAGTCATTTGTACAATGAAAAACACTCTCCCTGCTCCACCCTTTACAAATAGCTTTCAGAAGTCTGCAAACATCCAAGATCTTCGGTGTTGCAGTACTGTTAACTAGCCAAAGCAGGGAATGTTGGCTCATAGGTCCATACACAGTACAAATTTAACAGTCAAAATTAAATTTTCACTTTTATGCAGATCTCCAGAACTCTATAACTAGTAATAAGCCCTCATCTTGGACTTGAGAGCCACAAGAATAAAAGACAGTGCTATTTAGAAAAGTGCTTTGATTGATGAGTGAGAATAGATTAAAACCAGCATTAGGCTAACAAGCATTCCAACATCCTCAGCAATTTCAGCCAATATTTACCAGAAGCACTTGCCCTGCCCTCCCCACATCCTCCCTTCCAATGAAGAAGCAACAAGAAGCATAAAGGCTTTACTTCTCAAGTGCATAGCAGAGCTTCACTTCACAAGCACAGCCTTTGCACTTCTTGAGGACACTCACCAGGATAAGTTCAAAAAGTGTTCCTTGGTCTACTTTCAGAAACTCTTGATCCCACACAGGGATGTCATCTGTTCTCTTTTCTTTGTTCTCATCATCCTCAGGAGGAGGTGGATCATCCTTGTGATGGGTGCACCACTGAATCACCTAATTATGGTTTTGATATTAAAGTTTTATCCAAATGATTCTCCCATTAAACCACAACTATAACTTAACTTCATTTTAGAAGAAATTAGAACAATTGATCCCCAATCTTAGAATACAACAGCTTTCAGAAATCCCAACTGATTGAGTAGCATGTTAATTACTTAATCTTAAAAGCCAGCTGCTGGTGCTATTAAGTTATTAGTCCCTGTGCTAACATACATGGGCTGTACAAAGAAAACATTAACCTCATTTTGCTGTATTTAATCTGTTTGCAGAAACATACTTTGTATTAAGCAGACACTACACAAGGGAAGAGTGCAGAGTGGTAATAGCTACCAGCAGGTCACGTTCACCCCAGTACAAAGTTCAGCCAGCAAGTTTGCCGTTAGTGTTGGTTTGGGGTTTGTTTTGTTTTTTAGTTTGGGAACATGCAATCTCATGACCCAGACAAATAAAAGGAGCAGGGATCTACAAAGCAAAATCCTGTTCCATTTCACCAACCCAAGAGAAATCACAAGTTATTTATGTGTCTGTTCACTACAAAACAATTCCTAACACTATATTTACCTCAAAACAGGCACAATATTTTGGTGCTTACTTTAGCACTACTCCTTCTATTTGAAAGCATAAAGAATCTTGGACACCACATGACTACACTTTTCTCCCTTGACCCAATGACCATGGTCTGTTAATGAATTTAATACCACCAAGTGCACACAGTGTCTCTTAAGCACTGTCACTGCCACCCAGACAAAGTGACTGCCACTACCAGTCGCTCTCACCACTGCCTGTCCCTTAATCCTTTCTCCAAACATCTGCATCTCATGAACAGCCACCTCAG
>VWZV01004528.1:400358-427953 GCA_013397155.1 Irena cyanogastra
GGTGGAGGCTCGGTCTACTCGGAGGCTTCACTCACCACCCCCGTGGGCAACGCTCCCCACACCGCCCCCGCGGGAGCCTTATTCCCGCATTCCCGAGGGGGCTCGGCCCAAAGGAACGCCCCAGGAACTCCATCCCTGCATGGCCCAGGAGCGCTCATCTTTCCGCCCGTCCCGGCCCCCGCGATCACACCACGACCGCCCGACCCTCCGTCCGCGGCAGGCCAGGCCGGCCGGGCCCGCGGCGCCCACACAACTCCTGTTACTGCCCCCGCGCCCCCCCGCCCCGCTCGGGCCTCACCGTGAGGCGACGGTGGCTCCGCNTCTTCCCCTCTCAGCTGCAGCACCCAACACACAAAACATTAACTGATGCTCAGCCACCTGCCCTGAAAATGCATTTCACCTGTACTAGCAGACTGGGTCTCTCCCAGGTTAGAAAGAAGCATGTTTATGGTGCCCAGCTTACACACTTCCCATGAATAACTTCCCTCTATCTCCAGCTGAGTGTCACTAAACACCAACACTGACACAGCTCCTGCAGGAGAAAACTGAGAATTGTGCACCCTAATGCATTCCATCTCCTCTTTGTGCTGCCAGCCATGTTCAACAGCATCTTATTAACAGAACAGAAGTGTTCAATGCCTGACATAATTTAACCTCATTTTTACTGTTCTTATAAGGTGTCACAACCAAACAAAGCTTTACATGCAAGAGCATAATATCAACTACAGGTACAGAAATAATTGTTTCTAAGTTAATTCATTAATACATCCAAAAACTATAAAAAACCACCAGTAAACAATGAGGATTTGCACTAGAGGGATTAGACAGTTTGCTCTGTATCCCAGCCATCTGGCAGATTTCCCCTCCCCCACCACGGGTTCTTTTGTTTCAAATTTATGTCAGCAGGAGATCAGACTTAAGTATTTATCCCAAATAATTTAACAGCATGCACAAACTCACAATACAGGTTTAATTTCAGCTCTTTATTGCATTGATTTATTATCTCCCACTCCATACAAGTGATATTTACATTCTAAGACTGGTTTGTGTGATTAAATAAACTGAAGTTTTAAATATCATTAATGTTCTGTTTGCTTAATTCTCACTAAACTGAAGTAGACTGTAGGCAAGACAGTGGGTGGCTTGTATTCTACTGACCTCCTTACAAGCACTCTTAATCAGGGCTTTTTACAAGAGCACACCCACCCTGAACAGTTTCAGCTACAACAGCAGGAGTAACAGCTGTTCAGGCAGGAGACAGCAAGCTGCTCCATAGACCTGGGAATCCTTTTCAGCACAGTACCAGCTTGTCTCAATTCCTGTCCAAGAGGCTTCCTCAGGGTCTCACACTCTTACCTTCCAGCATAGTTTTTATAGTCACAGACTGTTTCGCAATTTCCACATCAACTTCAAAGATTTCTCCATCTGAACTCTGCAGTTTAATTGAAGGCATCTACAAGAAAAGGACAGTTATTTCCACACAATATTCAGCAGATGTTACATGTTCAGCTGACTCAAAGATGTGCATCACCTTTACTGCTGAAGTTGTTTCTTCCCAACAGCAGATAGCCCAATGCCACTTAAGGTGCACTCAGATTATTCACTCCTTGAATCAACAGCCCTAAATTCATTAATTCTCATGCTTAAGAAACAAGGATTGACTGAAGTCTAACACTAATTCGTGAGCTTTTTTCCTTAACTTGAAAGCATAAAATACAGAGTAGTCAACAGTGTTTTGGGTTTTTTCCAGTGTAACACTACAGCTATCTTTCTCTTGAAAAAAAATTCAGCACCTCCAAAACACCACTTGCCTTCAAATCCAAACAACTGCTACTCACTTCAACTGCTCAAACAATGTCAGATCTCAAAAGCAGTTTTCAAATGATAGCCTCTGGAACAGAATCCTAACACTGAGATTGGAAGGAATTCCCCTAGATAGAGTCTAGTTCAGCTTCCCTTGCTCCAAACATAAACAGACCAGGTCACTCAGGATCAAAAGCTTTCCTCCAGAAAAGCGTTTGGTTTTCTGAAGAGATTAAAAAGCAATAAACTCCTACAAGGAAGGTCTTCAGCACTCACTACCGCTCTTGCAAAGCAGGAAGCAAGATCAGGACTTCTTAGCATCTGAGATGAACACACATTTTAACAAAGTTCCTCAAACAAACTGTAGTAACACCTACTATAAAGAGGCAGCAGGCTTGAAAGATGTCTATAGCAGAAACACAATTAAATTTTACAAAAAAGCATCATTCCAGATATGTAACAACTCAAACCCAGAAGTAAAGCACATGACACAGCAGCCAAGAGATTACAACTTCTGACTGAAACTACACATGCAGACTCGGGGGAGGTATCACTGCACTTAAGCCAACCCAAGGACACTATAAACACAATTGTCTGGCCACATAAATTTTATAAACTTGCTCTCAACCAGCTAGTGGGATGTGTTGTAAGCTCCTTTACCACTCAAAATATTTGTTAACAACAAACCATTGCAACAGTTTCCTTTTTTGGTCCTCGGGTTACCTGCTTCAAGATCACTGAAGCATGTGTTTGCACAGCCTGCAACTACTGCGAACAGCTCTGGGAAGAAAGAATTTCAATTTCAATTAAACTGTGTATGTTTGTCCCCCACCAAACCAACAAGCTTCACATACTAGTTCCTCACAGTAGTACTTGACCTATCAACAGTTAATTAACTGGACCGCTTGAACCAAACTTGCATTACCTCTCTCTGAAAGCTCATCAGTGTAGTGCGGCTGAGCCTGACAGCCCTGTGCAAACCCAGGCCAGGGGAGGCTCGGCCAACTCGGGTTATTAAGCAGCTCACACCAGCCCTGAGTCCTCATTGCTTTAATTTCCATTTGGCAGTGAGCAGCCAGTTAATGTTTACACAGCAACGTAACCCTATATGACAGTGCTACTGCTAATTAAGATGGGTGTTCTGGAGGAACACAGTCATGATCGCTCCAAAGGTATAAGTGTGTATGTGTGTATATATAAATAAACACACACGTATATATATATATAGATATGTACACACACAGGCGCACAAAACCAGAATCTGGATTAAAGCACAGTTCTGGGTTAACAGTTTGAATGATGCTTGGGAAAAGTGCTGTAGGCACACATTTTAAATTTAACGCATCTGTTCTTGCAGTGACTGCCTGGGAGCACTCCAGAACAAACCCAGCTCCATCGCCAGCCTCCCTATGCTTACATAATGCTGTTCAGCAGAGCCAGGCAGGGATGCTGCCTTAGCCAGGGGAGCCCCAGCACAGATATTTCCCTCCTATCACCCAAACCCACTTCTAAACAAGACCTTCAGCTATTGCTGAGGGTCTGAAACAGGTAAAATGAAGTTAAACTACTGCCTTATCATTGACAACGCATCAGAATTTAATCCAAATTTCATTACTGTTCTACGCCACAAAACTCAGTTTCCTAGAAAATAGGAAAAAAAACAGAAGTAATTTCTACCAAGCTGCAGTACAGCTCTGGCAGGTGACAGTCCCTGGGCAGCAGCACCACTGGGTGACTAAGCAAACCAATCCTAAAAGCTTTATTTGACAGCAGCACAACAGGCTGGGAGCCGAGCTCAAGCCAAACCTGAATTACAGCGGTAATTTACAGGTCTAAGCCTGAAACGCCGAGCTCAGCCACCTACAGTTGCGCCTCCCAGCGCCATTCCGGATGGATGCGCACTGCTTCCCCCTCGCCTCCCGCGTCAGCGCCGGTAACCAGGAGCCAGGTAACGAACGCACACCTGAGGCGCGGCCGCTCCGAGTCACGGGGGGACAGGGGGGGCGGGGAGGNGGGCCCGACTGCGGCGGCGGTCTTATACCGAGCGGGGGAGGGGGGGAAGGACCCGCCCCTCGCCGCCTCGCAACGCTCGGGCTGCCCGCTGCGAACGCCTGAGCAAAACACCGTACCGCGGCTCCCAGACGGTAAAAACCGATCCTCGCGCCGCCTTCCGCGAGGTGCGGAGGGGGTAGCGAAGCCGAAACGAGTTTGAGGGGAAGGAGCGGCCGGTGGAGGGTTTTTCAGGCAGCGACGGAGCCGCGCCAGAAGCCGCACAATAGACGGAGGCCAGGGCCCCTCCCCGCGGCCTGAGGCTCCGCCGCGGGCCCGGCCCGGCCGCGGTGAGGGCGGAATGGGCCCTGCGGGGTCCGGGCCGCTCCCTGAGGGCAGCGCGGGGCTCCTGTGACGGCGGAAGGAGCCGGTGTCCGGGGGCCGGCTCGGTGCCTTCTAGCGGGCCCGGCTGGCAGGTCATGTGGTTGAATAGGTCGTCCGGCGTAACCCGGGCTCGCCCAGAACGCCCACGGTGCTGGTTGTCCTTCACGGGGAGAAAGGCCAAGGCCCGGGGGTAAGAGGGGTGATGCTGTGAGTATTTGTGGAGGCTTCCCGCAGGTAAACACGGTGAAATCCCATCGTCAGGGGTTGCTCCCGAGGCGAAGACATTTTAGCCGAAAAACAGCATTGAACAACTGGCTAGTTTAAAATTGTTCCAACATCAGACAGCCTTTCTCAAGTGGAAATACGTGCGGGAGCTTTCTTGGAGCCGGAAATGGATTTAGCTCTGAGAGGTGCTCACAGAACATCTGCCCTAGGTGTCGCCAGGAATTTCAGGCAGCTCTAGCTCAGCCCTTTAAAGCATCTCCAGACACCAGCTGTGCAAGCAGCCCCCGGGCCGAGGAGCAGAGCAGAGCTGGGCACCTAAACACGGCCCAGGCCTTTGTGTTAGCACAGCTCCACCTGACAGCTGAAAGGTCACCAGTGTGTGCTAGAAAGCGACAGGTACTGGGTTTTCAGGGAAAAAAAGGGTATGTGAAGGGTTTGGCATTGTGAGGAAGGGCAGGGTATGAGCCCTCACGTCGCTGCGAAGTGTCCGGAGCACTGTGTTGTGCTGTCACAGCATGCACTCTGTGCTCTGTCAGCTCTCCAGTTTTCTGTCAGCTCTCTGTGGCAAAATGACTTTCAAGTAGGCAAGATATTTAAACAGTGACAATGCAGGATTTGCTTTGCTTCCAATCTTAAACAAAAATTATTTAGGAACCAAAAAGCATGTTTTCACATCACTCCAATGCAGACACAGCCAGGGTGCCTGTAAGCACACTGATATCTGCAACAGCACCACACTGCAGAATACAGCATCATTTATAGCCTCAGGCAGCACCAGGGGAGGTTCAGGTTGGACATCAGCAAAGATTTCTTCCCTGAAAGGATTGTCAAGCATTGGCATGGTTGTGGAGTCACCATCTGTGGAGGTGTTCAAGAAACAACTGAATGTAGTAATGAGTACTCTGAGTACTCTGCTCTGGTTGACAAGGTGCTGATCAATCACAGGTTGGATTTGGTAATCTTGGAGATGTTTTCCAACCTTAATGTTTCTGTGCTGAGTCAGAGGTTTCCCATCCCTTGGGGTCCCAGTGAGTCCCAGGCTGTGCACCCATACGTTAGCGAACAAATGACAGCCAGACTGGAAAATATCTTCTAACGTGAAGAATTTTCCCAGGATTCAGGATTTCTTGGTTGAGAATCTTGTTTTGCTCAATTCAGTAGCCAAGCCAATGAAGTGTAAAATATTCCTTACTCCCTTCCCTCCTTTGCTCCCTTCCCTTCCATCTGAGAGTAGACATAGAATCATAAAATGTTAAGGGTTGGAAGAGACCTTAAAGCTCATCTGGTCCCACCTACCATGCCATGGGCAAGGACACCTTCCACTAGATCAGGTTGCTCAGGGCCCTGTCCAACCTGGCCTTGGACACTTCCAGGAGTGGGGCAGCCACAGCTTCTCTGGGCAGCCTGTGCCAGTATCTATCTCACATAGCAAGTGAGACTACAATTAGAAAAGTATTCCGTATTAAATATCTTGTTCATTGGGGCTGTTTCTCTGGAGAGATGGAAGACTCAAATAGATTCTCAGCCAGGAAGGACCTCCTAGAGCTCAGCTGATAGCCTGGCTGTTCTACATCACAGCATATTGCTTAGAGCAAGCCTGTCTATAAATTCCAAAGAACTGTTGGAGGCGACTGCCTGACTTGGGAAGCTTGTTCCACGGGCTTTAGGATGCTGAGCAGCTTGTTAGTCAGAGCAGACTTGAATACAACTCTGAGCAACCTGATCTGACTTTGCAGGTGGATCCAGGTCACCTCTGTGGTTCCTTCCAGCCTGGATTACTGTGTGCTTCTGTAACGTGTGCTCCCCTGGAACTCTTCCTAACAGCTGAGTGAGCAGCCATGGGGGCCAGGTGATGCTCGGCACAAGACTTGGACATCAGCAGAAGATCCTCAGAGATCCTGGTATTGATAACCACATAAGCTCTTTGTTCACCATTGAATGGGACCTAATTTTCATTTTTAATTTATATGTATCTCATATATAGAGAGTGAAGCCTCCAGACTATATGTAACATGACTTTTTGATTGTACCAGCATCACATTTACCTTCCTCAATCACACCATCTCATACTCCAGTGCTGAGAACCCCATTCAGTGCACTAAAACCACTGCCTTTATTTTCCTTAAATTATTATTTTTTATTTATGTTAAAACTCCTTGATTTAGAGAATCAGACAGTAACAGAAGGTGTCCAGTGGAAAACATATCTACAAATTCTAAATCTCCTTTCCCAGTGTTGCCAAAGACCAAGGTTTCTGATTTGGCTCGTGACCAGCACGCACAAGCTCACAGACTGCAAATCAGGCTCAGCAAAGGGGGGATGGGGTTTGCTCTCAACATAAGACAAATCTAATGGAATCTAGGAACAGGCAGAAAGCTAAATTACATGCTTAATTATAGTTGTGGATAAATTTAATTCAAAATTATACTGCTGATTATACTTGGTACAGCTCTCTACAACTTTCCAAAGGAGAAAATTCTGTCCTTACTGGACTTTGAATTCTACTGTTGAATTAGAAGTCTGGGAAAGTTAAAACTGCAAAAACACCCCACACCCCAAAAAGAGGCAGATGGCTGTCACAGATATGCTATAATCACACAACAGCACCTCCCACTGTCCCACATATCGTACAAGGAACCTCCCCAGCCGCTCCAGATGCCTCCCGTTATCTGTTGTGAAAAAGCAGCTGCTGCGGCGGTGATAGCCCAGCTCCTGGGAGTCAGTGTTAGTGGCACAAAACCCCCATCCCTGGCTAAAGCTGCAAGGCAAAGCCAAGATTGCTGAAAAAAAGGGGCAGCCCAGTTTCTATTGTTCTGCACACAGGTAATGATTGCACTGCAAATAATCCTACAGCTGAGCATTGCTCCCTTGAGTGCAGAGAATCACACCATGTATCAGCCACGGGTAAATTACAGTTAAGGGCCTTTGACACTGAGAACATGAAGGAGGAAGGGAGCAGCTTAACACCAAAGCAAATACCTGAAAAGATTGGAGCAACTGAGCTTGATTTAATGCTTAATCAGATCCAGAAGAGCCTTGACCTACATACTCACAGCATCCCTGGGCTGCAGGCACAGCCAGTTGAGCAGCCACGCAGCCACAGGGGAAGAGAGTTTTAACGTGCTGAACATGAGGGAGCAGCCTCCTGGCCACAGCCCTGCATCTGCTCCACAGGCTCAGATTCCCTTCTTGGGTGTTTCTCTCAGGCAAAAATTACTGTGCCCCCCCACTCTTCAGAGCACTTTAACAGAGAAACAGGACTTTTTTTAGCTGCTGGGGGTGATTTAGAGACTATGGAGATGACACACTGATTATTTTTCAATACAAATGTGATGTGGCATTGTCAAAATCTAATGACAATCAGGCTTGAAAGAGCTCAGCTTTGCTCCATCAACAAGTTGGAAAAATCCACAGAACTCATCCTGGATTCACTGAACCAGGGAGAGCAAGCCAGGGAGAGAGCCAGGTATGATCATGGAATCTGAAAAAGAACCTAATCTACACATAAGGGAGAATGAGACTTGCTGCAAAAATCATCTTTTTTTTTTCAGGAATACAAAAGATGAAGAACATTTTTTTTTAAAAAAAAGCTACCACATCAAGTTTGAAAATAATTGAGCTGACTAGTTCAGTGTAAAACCAGAAAACATCAGAATTATTCATGTGAGAGAGATGGTAGAAAGACACTGCTGAGCTCAAAGACCTGGGCCACTGTTTTTTAAAGCAGTCTTGGAACAATTGCAGCAGCAGAAGAGGAAAATTCTTGTTCTCAGTGCAAGTCTGAAAAAGCTAATTATCTAAAAAGTTAATTATTGCATTTCCACTTCATCAAAATTTGTATTAAAGCAGCATCCTTGAGAAGGTGTCACTTTTTATAGAAGTTGTACCCCAGCAATGCGAAGTGGTGGGTGGCAGAGCCCAGCCACTTGGGTGAGAGTTTACGTAAGAGAATCCTAGAATGGTCTGGGTTGGCAGCGACCTTAAAGCTCATCCAGTTCCAGCCCTTTGCTGTGAACTAGACCAGATTGTTCAAGGTCCCATCCAACCTGGCCTTGAACACTTCCAGGGATGGAGCAGCCACAGCTTCTCTGGGCAGCCTGCGCCAGGGCCTCACCACACTCATAGGCAAGAATTTCTTCCCAACATCCAATCTAGTCCTGCTGTCTCTGTTTAAAGCCATTCCCCCTTGTCCTGTCACTCCAGGCCCCTGAGCCAAGACCCTCTCCAGTTCTTTTGTAGCCCCTTTAAGCACTGGAAGGGGCTCTCAGGTCTCCCCAGAGCCTTCTCTTCTCCAGGTGAACACCCCCAGCTCTCCCAGCCCGGCTCCAGAGCAGAGGGGCTCCAGCCCTCAGAGCATCTCCATGGCCTCCTCTGGTCTTGCTCCAGCAGGTCCACAGCCTTCTGATATTAGGGATCCCAGAGCTAGACACAGCATGGCAGGTGGGGACTCTGAGAGAAGAGTAGATACCAATGGACTGACAAAACCCAATAACCAAATCCTGTCAAGCAGACACCAAGTGAGATTTTTATCAGCTTCTCTGTCTTCTTCTAACAGTGCTCCCATTCCCCTTACAGAACAGCAGGGATTCCAGATAGTTTAAAAAACTGAAGATGAAGAGGAGGAAGACTGAAAATAGAAATACCTACCTCAAACCTATTTGCAGTATCTATTTCCTAATCTCACCCTCACTCCACCTCCCCATACTTAAACAGTAATTTTTGTAGCAGTTCTGCCCTGGCATCCTCTGAAATCATCTTGAGCACTCCGGAGGAGCCAAGTCCGGATCCTCTGGCTGCCGAGGGTGAGGGTCAGCCACCTCCAGCTGCATTAGAGCCAGCGCACGGGCAGCCTTGCCGACAGCAGAGCAGTTCTCGGCCCTGCTGAGTCCCAACGCGCCAGTCCCGACAGGCGGGGCAGTGCCACACGGTGGCGCCGGGGCTCGCTCCGAGGGACGGGAGCCGCCAGCGAGCTCAGCCCCAGGGAGATGCGCTCCCGGGCATTCCAAGGAAATGAAAAGCGCAGACTTTCTGTAGCTGGCCTTGAGAACGACCTTCAGTGGTACCGTATAGAACTGTAAATATCCTTGATATAAGCACAAGGGGAAGGGAACTGGGTTAGCTTTACAGGGCTGCCTGGCACTTGGTCTCCAATGCTGGGGCCGTTCAAAGTCCAAAAAGCAGATTCTGGGCTGGTTCTGACACCACAGATGATAATGAGCAGTTGCTTTGAGGTTTCAAAGTCCATGGGAATAAATACAGAGTGTTTCAGCAGTCAGCATTTTTAAATGCATTCAAAGCATTGTAAAAAGAGATTCCAAGGGAGAAAGGGACAGTCCAATAACATTTTGAGATGGCTGAGCTAAAGCTGAATAAACTCATGACCAGACAAACAGAATCCATCACCAGCCTTTCTCTCTCCCAGGAAGCTGTGGCACCCCCTCCCCTGGGCATTGTCGCTGCTCCAGCAGCAGCCGACTGTGTTCTTTTTCCCCGAGGACAAACACAGCAGAGGAAAAAGAACAGAGCTGCCTGAAAAGTGGGTCAAGCGTGGAATGAAACACTCACTATAGGATACTTCCAGGCAGGGCTTCTCCAGCCGTGCCCTCCCTCCCCATTTTCCTTATAAAATAAAGAAGCAGAATAGAGCACCCATCACTGCCGACTCCTGCACCGATGGCCACGATAAAGGTTTTTTACAGCAAGGTTTAGGGTTAGGCTGGATGTAAGAGTGTTTTCTCAAACTCCTGAAAAATAAAGGCAGGTTGGAGCCAGGCTAAAGCCTTTCAGCCAATCGATCATGCAATTATTAATGTAAACAGGACACTCTTCTTTTACAGTTCAGCACTTTCGGTTTTAAATGCATAATCTGGAAAACAGCTTATAGATTTATTGAAATTTAAAAACAAACTAAAGCAACAAAAGCAAAAAGAACCCAACCTCCAAAAACCCAGATGTATTTGGGGGAAATCTACTGAGGAAGATGTTTACAGAAGTCAAGACAACCACAAGCAAAGATTTAGTTTAATTTATACAACCTTGTGCAATGATACGAGTAGCTGCAGAATGGAGAGCGTTCTCCTCAAAATCACTTTCCTGCAAGTTCTCATGTAGGGTGCTCACCCTGATCACACCGCTCCTCCTCCAATTAGCAGTGACTAATGTTTTATATATTATTTATACCAGCAGCAATCATTTTAGTCTCCATCCCAAAGTTCTGTTCACCAGAGAGTAATTAAGAGATCAGTAGTTCAACTCATCTTAAAGACTAAAGCTTTTAAGCTCCAGCACAGGTTTTAAAAGGCTAGAACTTGCAGCACGGCTTAATTTAAAACCAAAAGTGTTGTTTCAGCCTTTTTTCCCTGTCCATATGCCAAAGCACTCTGGTCCCTTGCTCAAGAAAGCAGCCTGCCTTTATTCCCATCCAAAAGGAGTAAAGCCAAATGAATTAGAGCACCAAAATAACTTTTCGTAAAACCACAGAAAGCTGACTCATGAACTGCTGACTTTGCAGGGCTTTGTTGGTGTGTTCATGGGTACTGAAAGATTTCTACATAGTCCAGTATGATTTTTACTTAACACTTTACCTGTTTCCAACCGTCTCCCAGAAGAACTTGCAGAACACCAGTACTGTGTCATGACTGCCATAGCATACAGAAGGCATCCAGTGCCTTCTACAAGGCTTCAAAAATCACTGCTTGCAGACATTTTAATCCAAAAGTCCAAGCTCATACGAACCATGAGTACTGTTGAAAAAAAACATGGAGCACATAAAAAGCCATTTCTCAGGCAAAATTTGCTCTAACCTACACAGCAGCCCTTAAAATACATTAAGAGCTCCCAGGAGTGCTCTGCATCCAGACAAAACAAGCAGCAATTAGAGCAATAAATGAGTGTGGAACAGGTGCGGAACGAGGCAATGAAAGTGAAGGCACACCTTCCACTCACTGAATTTGGAGCAGCATTTAATTTTAAATTCAAAATTGTGATCACACTTGCATCTTAAAACCATTTTTCCTGAATGAACAAGAGTACTTATTTTTCAGCCCCCTCCCAAGGTCACAGCTCCTCCAAGAGCAGGAACTGCACTCCAGTATTACTAAGGAAACAAAGATGTGAGAGGGGAAAATCAATGTGTTTATTCAACTATGAAAAAAGGCCCAAAATAAACTCAGCACTATCATAGCAGGTTTGGTTTTGTCTTGTACAGGAGGAAATCCTTTACCTTTTTGAGTCAGGATAAATTTTTAAATTGTCAGAGCAAAGACTTTGTCCCAAGGCTCTTGAAACAATTGCTTTCTAAAAAGGACTCAGTGCTTCTGTTTACTACTATAAAAATCCAAATAAATCCCATAGAACATGGATTGGTAGGTATTCGCACCTCTCAGCCATTTTTTCTGTTACTAGAGGAGCTTTTGACAGGAATTGGACCAAGACAGAAGCAGGTGAAGTATCACAGCTTCCATTGGCAGGATGTCCCCTCACCACCTTCTTCACAGGGCAGAATTTGTTCTGTTCCCATCCAGACACCTGGAGAAGGAGGTAATGCTCTATCTGCACTCTCCCATGCAGCCAGGATCTTGCCTGGGTATTATCAGGAGATCTGAACGAGGTAACATTGCCCAAGCACTTGGAGCAGGGATACTGAGTGTCTATGGCAGCGTCAGCAGCTAGCAACAATCCCAAATGAGCACCAGGTGACAGTCACACACATTGGTTACCTTGGACAAACACCCACCTACAGTGGCAGCTTGGGCAGTGACTGGGGCAGCAGCCAGCCCCAAGCTCCAGTGATCTGTGAAGAGGGGCCATAAGTAGAGGAATAAAGCAGAAGGTAGAAATAGGCAGAAGGTGTATAAAGAGGGTGAAGGGGGAAAAAATCCGGCAAATCTATACACTTTTGTACACATATAATACATATTTTGTCTCTTGTTTTTCGTTTAATGGGCCCTTAGCTCAGGACAGGCCTACAGCAGTTTAGGGTACCCACTACAATAAGGCCAATGACTTATGCAAAACCCTCCCCCTTTGTCCATCAATAAGCTCCTGACTCTATTCAAGTTCTGAGAAGGAAGAAAAAAGAGAAAGCTCATGCAAAAGTGTAATTCCATTCCCAACTGCCTTCTGATAACCAAAACCCTAATGTCAACCCTCCCCCTAAGAACTGGGTGTGACATTTCCACTTCAACACTAAACTACCACAACATGGGAGTTCTAGCTGTGCCTCTATTTTGTATTTCATGGAATGCAGCAGATGTTGTGGAGATGGAGGAATTATCAGTGATCTCCAAAACCTGCTCATTTCTCTGCAGCCACCATACTCATAGGCTGAAGTAAAGGCAGTTTTGTGTAGGTACTGATCAGCTACCAATAAATCAAACCCCAATTTTCTGTATCTTTGTTTCTTCTCTTGCATCTTCCAAACATGAGTTGAGCTGGTTAGTGCTCCATCACAGCAATGAATCTTTTCTTCACAATGTGGTTTTTGCACTGGAATCTTCACACAGACCATCACAACATAATTATAGAGGAAAGCACAAAAACTGGAGTGACTCCAACATTGTCCATGGACTTTACTAACAACCACTTGGATTTGTGTACAGAAACTGAAGCAAGGAAACGACTGCTCCCTGCCAGAGCAGATGAGTCACACCAATTAAAGCAACAAGGAAAGCAGAAAATAGGGCAAAGTCATTCCTCTTGAAGGAATGGTGTCAATGAAAGCACAAAGTCCCATCTACACAAACACAGATAAAGACAAGTGACAGGAATGGAACGTGAACTACTCCCGGCAAAGGATTTTTTTAATAGTGATCAAAGCAAAAGCTCCCAATATACTAAAAAAAGCCACTTCAGATGCACTTATTTTTAGCATGCACTTCTTCCTGTAAGAGATCAAACTACAGCAGACTGAGCTCTCCAGAAGCCATGTGGAACCCAACCTACAGGACAAGGCTCAAATTTTGCTGAAGGAAAAGCAACCACTTGAACCTTTCTGAAAGGTGATGAAGTAATGCTTGATGAAATGCAGCATCGTCTTTGCAAGTTAAAGAATTAAGTGGTCCTCCAGCTTTTCAGAAAAGCCAGAAAGCACCAAAAACCATGTCTAGGACTAGACCTCCAGGTGAGTTGGACCTCTGCAAAATTTCTGTGTATTCCCTTAGAAAAAAGCAGTCTAAAAAACAAACCTCCATGTTATTACAGAATCTACACTGTGCCCAAGAAACTTAAAGTCTCAAACAATATTAATATTAAGAAACCTTCTACTAAGTCAACCAGGTCCATCATTTAGATGTACCCAGGGAGCTTCAAGCACAAGCCTTAAGAAGGCATAACATTTGAATTCCAGCTTTGAACCAGATCATCAAATTTGGGTTCACAGTTCAAAGAAGATAGTAGAAAGGCAATATTTAAAGAGAAGTTAACATAAACCACATATCACTGTTTTTCAGAATGGAAGCTGGGCAAATACACGTAGCACTAAACTTCAAGTTGTTTCCTTTAATATTTACAAAACTGGTTTTATTCTTAGTATTTCAGAAAAATGATTTTAAGTATTAGCACCTACATTGTAAATTACTCAAACTTAGATTTACACTTGAAATAAAGCCACACGCAATCAGTTAAGTGAACCTATATTCTTCCATTTCTGAGTATTTCAGTAGAGCACCAAGAGGGAAAGAGCAACATGTGAGTAACCAGCAAGCTGTTCTCAGCTGTGAGACACAGGCCCAGGCACCTTCCTAGGACAGGATTCAAAAGGTCAGAGTTTTCCAGCACACTCCAAATCACCTCAGTTTTAGTTATTTATAAGGTGGAAATTTCTATGCAAGTTTATAAAACCCATCCAGCTACATGTTAGTTTATTAAACCACAGTTGACCTGAGATGCAATTAGAATTTTGACATTTTTCCATACTTAGTTCACAAGTTTATTATGAAAAACACTGCAGCTCTGTCCTGCAGTAACATTGTTTTACAGAAAAAAACAGTTCTGTTCAAAGTAATTCACTATCCTTGGACAATTACAAGGGACAATATGGTAGGGCAGAGTGGAAAAGGGAACTGAGTGCAGACAAAAAAAAAAATCAATACAATTAAATTAAACAGTATTCCCTGAAAATAAAACAAACAAACAGTTTCAGAACAAATATGAGGCCTTGGTACTTATTTTAAAAATGTTCTTAAGCTTCAATGATTGTTTGCTGCTACCCTTATCTACAGTCATGCTGAATAAAGCTATAGCTAAATGGAAAGTTAAATGTATTCACGAGGTGTTAATGTCTACATCTTATTATTTGCAGTCTCTCAGAGAAAGCAAAAGTAACTACAAATAGCGCTATGCCAGAAACTGGTTTCTTGACCAACAATGTTGCTTCAGCATGCAATGAACTGGTTCATTCTAAAGTGGTCACAGTTGTTGATGACAAGAGGCTTTGTATTGAATATGGCACGTCTTTTGGTCCATGTGAAAACAAAGTTTGAATGTTAAATATTTTCTGACACTTTGGAGTTACTGTTGCTCTTCCCATTTTCTTTAGGTCAACATATGGTTCATGGCAATACTGTACAGGTCTAAAATCTCTTTACAGGAAGTAGTCTGGGGTGCGACGAGTAACATGCGGTTCACCTCTACGCGGTGCCGGGTCAAACTGCAAACTGAAGAGCACAGACATCAATGAGAACACAAGAGCTCAGCTTACATTCAGGTATGTTCTAGCCATGAGTTACAGGAGCAGTGGTTTAACGGAAGTGAGTCTTTGCAAGTTTTATCAACCAAATGAAGTTTTCCAGAACAAGTGTTCCAGCTCTTCCACTCTTGTTTTTTAAACCATCACATTTTAAATTCCTCTTAGCATGAAGGTCAGGAGAGAAATTAATTTTAGCTTTAAGACTCAAAGTGGTCGAACATTTGTATCTATTAGAAAGTTAAAGTCTCCAGTTATTATCAAAAGAGGGCAGTTTGCACAGTGCTTTTGCCTCATTTACTAGAAAAGTTGCTGCTGCAGTAGTTAATTAGAAATCTCAATGGAAGACTTGACATCCCAACACCTGAAGAATTCAAAGACTCCAAAAGTCTACTGCCGAAGACCGACAGGAAGGCATTACCTTAGATGTGACAGACTACTCCTGTTCTCAAATCACATCCCTACACAGTAAGTCATTAAAATCCAGGTAGTTATACAAAACAAAAATGAGGAGTCTCACTTTAATCTGACAGAGAAGATCTTAACAGCAACTGTTCCAAAGGCTTGACTCCAAGACTTTAAATGTGACTAACCTAACAATTCCACACCCACTCCACCTCCCGAAAGCTTAGAGAGGGGAAAAAACCCCATACTTTAACATAATTAAACGGTATCCTAAAATCACAGCCAACATAATATTTTTAAACATACTTACAAGGAGTATTTTAGAGTATCATCAAGTTCCATAATTGCAGCCTGGTTGCCACAACGGTAACAATAGTTTGGAGCACTGAAAATTGTTACTACATTCCGATCATGGCACCAGTTGTAGCCCTGGAGAGGAAGGAAAAAATAATTATGACAACCAAGTTATATTAGCCCATGTAACCGCCTGACTTCAAACCAACCTTTTAATGCGCACAGCCCTAAGTGGCATTTGTAGAGTTACAGCTGTAAGCTTAAAGTATCTTTTTTCTCTTCTGGAGAGAAAAAGGATAAAAAGGAATTTTCGCCTTCATAGGTTGCCTCCTATTAGCAAATATAAGTTAGACATTAAAAAAAAAACAAAAAACCAAAAAACAAACCACCTAGCAGTATTTCTCCACTGCATTACCATTAAATAGTTAAAACAGAAACTCTGAAGTACACAATCCACTCTGAATCTTCAACTGTAATCACCAAAACCCGAGTCCAGACATACATTTAAAAATCTGAACTGCTAGGAATAAGTAGAGACCAAGAACAAAAGCACACATCCAAGCTAAAAAGAAAAATTACACCTTTTTTCCCAAGAGGCACATATTTAAAAACCTTTTTATCTACCCAGAAATACAATACCACATCTAGTACCAAAACCTGGTTTGGGATGACACTGCAAATTTTCAGGAAAACAAGGCCCAAAAGAAGGTTATTCCACTGTCAAACTCCTTTAGTAGCACATGAATACTGTCAAGGTCAAGTTTCTGGAATACTCTTAGCTGGATCATGACCTGTCACAGGAGCATATGCACATCTCTAACACACAGAGCATAGAATAAATGGACCAAGGACATAATCCAAAGTTTGAACACACAGGCTGTCTTGCTCACCTCCATTACCAACTGATGAGCTCTTGAAACCAACGTAAGGCCATTAGCATGGTTAAAGGTTTCTGAAATATCCTGTCCAAATGTGTAACCTGCACCTCGAGGAGAAATTCCCCAGCCACCGCGATCATCTGGATCTGACCATAGCAAGTCACACATTGGACCCTGTAAGAGATGTAGATGATGTTTCAGAGGTGAAGTGCAAAGAACCAAAATCAAACAAAACCCAAAAAAACTTGCACTTGCACCACCCCTGCACAACTCTTTGAGACTTAATATGTTTCTTTCTTTAATCAAGGACATGCCCCTCATTTTTCCTTTAAAAAAATCCAGAACAGGAAGACAACAGGCATTTTAATATTGCTAAGTTCATCTGAATTTCATTTTCAGCCTGTGAACTTAACCCCCTCGATACATGCTGAATTTTCAATCTCATTGGCTTAGAAAATTATTTTTCAGTACCTCATGGGGAACTTCCTGCAAGCGATCGAGTGCTCTGATGTGATCCAGTGTATCTATAGATGGAGAGAGGCCACCATGTAGACAAAAAATCTGCAAGAGTTAAGAAACATGAGGTTTATTTACATTAATCAGTGCAGTTAGAACAGTTTAGAATAAATCATTACGAGAAAATCTGCATGAGATTCCTTTAAAGATGAGAGCCAACAGAATGCAATGTTAAGAACTCCCTTTACAATCAAAAACATTCAACTTTGTCAAATGTCAACATACCTGGCCATCCACCAAGGCAGTTAGAGGCAGATAATCAAAAAGGTCTGTGAAGTATTTCCAAACGTTTGCATTTCCATATTTCCTTAAACATTCATCATAGAAACCATAAACTTGTGTGATTTGCCTGCTTTCATGGTTCCCTCGAAGAATTGTGATACGTTCACGGTAACGGACCTAAACAGAAGAGTTTATTTTAGCACATCAATGAGCAACTCTTACCCAGAACAGAACTTGCAGTCCTCAATCCCTACCACACATCAATAACACAATTAAAACCAAACCATTCTGAAGATTAAATAATAACCTTTAAGGGAAGAAAAGGACTCATTTATTCCAATCTTCAACTGCCAAATACTTTTGAGATTAATTACAAGTTGTATTTATTATTACTAGGGGACTTCACTACACATGTACATTAAGCAAATCTCTCCAAGCAAATTCTTAAAGATTGCTACTTAGACAAGTAAAAAATGAAGACTCATTTTAGATAAAGCTCAGGCTCACACCTGAACATTTTTATAATTCTAAGTCACTTCTTAAAAAAATTAAGAAAGCCCAGAAGTCCGTTTCAGTAGCACTAACACCAACGCAGTAAAAATCATAATAGATATTAAGTGTAGTCAAGATAGTAATGATATATTTTATATAAAACTGTAAAGCTGAGAAAAAAAGTTACCTTAAGAGCTACAAGCAATGTGACTGTTTCAACTGAATAATATCCTCTGTCAACATAGTCCCCCATAAACAAATAGTTTGTGTCTGGTGATTTGCCTCCAATTCTGAAAAGTTCCATGAGGTCGTGAAATTGTCCATGGACATCTCCACAGACTGTGACTGGACATCGCACTTCTTGTACGTTGGATTCTTTCGTCAAAATTTCTTTAGCCTATAAAGCAAAGCACATAAATTGTGAGTTTGTCTATGAAGAGCTGTTTTATTCAAAAGCACACTCTACCACTTCCAACTCTGCTGCCTGTTCTCTTTAGGAGCTCTTGTCCCTTCCTTCTCTGAAACACTTGAGGTAAAAGTTTATCTTTATTAAATGCCATTTATCTTAAAACAGCATTTCACTTTATGAAACCCTGTATTAGTAATTAGTAGTTGCGTGGCTTTTTTTCCTCCTTGAGGATGGTATCTTAAGTAAAACTTCAGACTTTCTACAGAAATGTTTCTGCAATGCATAGAACAATGATCATCACTACTGGAACTTTAAAACTTTTAAAGTATTTAATTTGAAAAATTAAATCTAAAAATCCTGCCAACATCTTACTTCCAAAAGCCCAAACTCAGACACAGTCAAAACACTACCAATACCTTGGCACCCACCTCTACAAACATCTTCAACCCACCTGTAAAGGCAGGGAGTCCTGCATGAAGCAGAATGAGAACAAACATCCACTGGTATCAGCAATTACAGAGCAGGTCATTACCTGCACAAGTTTTCCCAACAAGTTTTGTGATCAAACACAGACTAATAACATCAAGTTGTGTCTTCATAAACCAAAGCTGGGTAAGATCTGTGTCATCACCATTTTTTCCCCAAAAATTGTGTATGTAAAAGTTGCAGACAAAGGTAATTTGTATGAAGACACATAAGCTAAATATAGCACCAGAAAGGTAATTTTGAAATAATGCAAGACAGCTGTTACAGTTTGTTCTCAGAACAGTCACCAGACACATGCCACAATGATTTGCTAAATCAAGAAGGTATTAGAAATATATATAGTAACAAGTTTACTAGTTACCATCTACTAAGATCTCCCTGTTTTTCCAAAGTCAATGCTCCTATTCAAAAAGAATCCTTTTTACCTCATTAACTCAATTACAAGAGAACATACAAAAACTATATTCTATTCTATAACCCAAGTTGTCTACAAGAAGTAGCTGACACTCCCACCCAAAAGGGGTGTCACTGTCCCACACATCATCCTGGCTGACCACCATGGTCACCACTTCAAACAGAAGCAACAGCTAAGTTTAATGATGGAAATTCATGAAATTCAGTATTTCACTGCAAAGAAATGCAAAAATACAGCATGGCTAAGTACCCTGCACAACACAAAGCTTTAGATGTCACTCTGCAGACATATTTACATCAAAAGTCAGTCTCATATAACAGTTTCCACTTGCGCTGTGCCCAGTACTAAAGATAGGTCATTCCTGGCTTGTGGTTGATGCTAAAAGTGCAGATTTATTTTAAGATAGCCTGACTTGAGTTAATTTTAATGCAGTGACACTCAATGGATGTTTTGAAGGTGTTTCGACAGCCTTAGCCTCTTCTAATACTCTCTTACAATCAGAAGCATTAGCCAGCTTAATTCTCCTTTAGACAGAGAACGTCACAGATGCTTAGAGCACTTTGATATAAAAAAAACCTACACTTTAATGAGAATGCTTCTACCACTGGATTTTCTTAGCACACTTGAAGCACTGCACAAAGAACGCAGCATTCATTTTTCATCAAAGGTATGCAGCGTTTGTGCTGAGAATGGCAGAGTTCTCAGCAACTGAGTTGTTGCTTCCTCAGTTTCTGAAATATTGAATCGCTCAGATACATGTGACCAAACACGTAGAGAAGTCAGACAGCTACTCTGATGGAAAAAGACTGTTCCAGGTCAACTTGCAAAGCAGCAACCTCTGTTTAAATCCTGCAGTGGAGGAATGCTGGTGCAGGGATTCCAACATTTCCATGTTTTAAAACTAGTTTCATGCAACACTGTTATGAGCTGTTTAGCTCATTTACAGTCTTATGTCTTACAGTATTAGAAGTGGCACATACTCAAGTGGTTCAACACTCTACTTGGCTCTATAAAAGAGCTTCAGCAGAGCAGAAGGTAGAAAAAATAGCAACCTGAAAACAAGCCACCAAGAAGCAGTCTACCATATCCCAACTTTCACAATGAATGAATTCCTATAAAAAGGTAAAGTAAAAAATTAAAAAGGACTATTAATATACCGTAACACAATACAAACACGAATTGGTAAAACAACAGTACATTTAATACTATAATTTCACTATGGTAAGTGATCACTAATACTACCCCTGCAGTATTTGTGTCCCTGACCTTGTACTGGATCACACACAGCAACTCCACCTGATTCCACTCCCTCTTTTTATTGATTCTTGATGCTGCTGCTTACTCACCACATAACACAACTCCCTCCCCCGACCCATTCTCCTCTCCAACAAATGAATTTCCCACCAGCAGCTCTCCTACACTTCCACATGGAGAGGAAGCAGTAGAGCACTCTTCAGCACCCCTCAGCAGAAGGCAGAAAACTCCCTGATCCAACCATCTGACAACGGAGAACTAGGAAAGACACATACACACCACCCCCTGAACTTCAAACAACCCAGGGACCCATTGCCACAAAGGATAATAGTGCAACAATGCAGTATTTTGACATCAACATTTTGAAACACCCAGGCTTCACTGCCTATCATCAGGACAAACGATAAAATCCAGAAACAGATTTTCTTGAGCACCTATTAATTCTTTTGTATCTCTGCCTTTTTTCAGTTCTTAACAATTCCTACTATTAAGACAGCCCTGAACTTCTCTACACCTCGAACACTTTAATGAATCTTTTTTACATAGTGGAATACCACCACAAGTCAAACTTCTGTGGTGTAGGGTACTTAAGCAAAAACTTGTTATCAACAACCTATCATATTAGGTTGTAAAACCCTGCCTCTGAAACAGTGTAATTATTTTTTCAGCGCTACACTCTCAGATTTGAAAATGAAGTGCAAACACATACAGAATAAGACTACAAAGAACACGTTGATAAATGCTTATTTTACAGCCAATTACCAATGAAGTCAAAGACAGAAAAAACACAGCCGTGAGACAATTACACAAGAACAGTATAAGAATAACCAAGTGCAATGTTGTCATAAACACTACTGCTGAGGTGGAAAGTCACATATTTTATTCAGAACAATTTCAAAGTTCAAACAGTAAGCAATAAGTATCAAATACATTTCAGCTTAGTCACAGTGAGTGGAATTCATTCTGACTTGATACTGGCTTACTCAGTCATTTCACTGTAAAAAGAAAACCTGTACAATCCCAAAACTCAAGAAGAATAAAACCAGTATTGGTTTAAACACATAAGAAAACAACCAATTTTCACTTTACTGTAAGAAGAGTAGCACTGCACAAAACCACAACCTAGTACTTAAGAATCAAACCATTCCTGGCCTGCTGCACATCATCTAAAGGCCCAGCTGAACAGTACCAAGCTGCTTTGATGGCTCTGTTTACAAAGCACATCTCTGCAAAATGCTGGTCTTAAAACACAAAGACCAGCTTCATTGTTTTAAGACAGTACAAGATCCAAGTGTATGAACTGCCATGGATAAGAATTTTGAAAAGATGACTATTAAAGTCACTACCATGATTTTCAGATCCTCAGTTTATTTAATGAGATCCACGGGTTGTATGCATGCAGATGTATCTCTTAGTTCCCCTGCTCCTTACAAATATTTTTATCCTATATGCCACAAATTCAGGCTCAGAGTCGAGTGCCATAAAAGCCATAATCCATCTATTTTACTTCCTCAACTCACTCCATGCTGAGGATAACCAAGTTTCCCTCACAAGCAGTGTACATCATCCACCTTGTCTCACAGAAATAACTTCCAGGGGTCCATTTCTACAAAATCCTCTGAATTCATCTGTACCCAAATTCCTCTGTGTCTCCAGAATATACCAGATATTTCTTAATTACTCCAACCCCTTCTTAGCTCTCTACATTCTAGCATGAGCTCTGACAAGTCAGCCCAATTATCTACCATGAAAAAAGTGTGGGGCACATAAAAGAAAATAACAAGACCCAAACCAAACAGTAAATATCCCTGTGTCTGTGTAGAATTGTAAATCAATGCTTGAAGCAGCACTATGAAACTAGTTATCAGAAGATAACCACTACTAACTCAGTAAAGAAAATACAAGCATTATTTTAATTAGATAACACAGCCCCAAAGTCATGGTTGCAGATGGTAACGTGTCATTCTTGGCAGACCAGAATTCACACCTGCAGCCCACCATGCTGTCTAGTAAAGTGTGTAATGAGAAGCATCCACTGTAACCAAGAAATAGTTATTTGTAGTTACCATAAAGATATTTTGATGAGATTGAAGACTTCAACCACACCCATAATTTCCTGTCACCAAGGTGCACAGGATGTGACTAAAGGCACAGTGATCAGCTAATTGGGATGAATACTGGTTTTAGCTGCTCAAACATTGTGACCTGGAAAATGTTTCAGTTCCAAGCAAAGTCATCCATTACAGTCAGCAATTCTTCTGCAGAGTCAACGCTTTTCAATTTAAAGATTTCCCCACTCCTCACATGAGGAGGAAAGACAGCAGGTTCAGACAAAAGATAGGCTTATTTTTTAAAGCAAAAGGTGTTTTAATTCACTGACATTTTAAACAAAGCTAGATAAACGAAGCCTCCAATAACACCCTTCTGTGAAGGAGCCATGGCAGTCAGATTATACATGACACAAATGGGAAACTGATTTATGCTGAACTTCACAATCCACTAAGGAGTTCAGTGTGAATGCGTAAGTAGGAACAAAATTAAAATACAAAGCTCCCCACTGACATTTAATTATTTAGCATTCCAAAGTAAGTAAAGCCAGGATTTTCATCCACATAGAAGTACTGAGCAGCAAAATACTCTTCTGCCAGGACAGAAGATGATGCATCTTCTTTCCCTCTGGATTCACCTTCATTTCTAATCTCTTCTGTTCAGTGAGAAAAGAGACCAGTTTGAATAGAAAATACTAGTCAACCAAAACAGCAACCCCAATGCCAGGACCGCTGTAAGATTAAAACAATTTTGTGTAAAGTGTTCAAGAATAATCTAAAACACGGTGATTTAAATGTTACAAAAGGCTTTGTATACTACACTTGTAACTCTTCAGAGACAGAAGGTGTAACTACACAGCCCCTTCAATGACTTGATCCCTGGGTATGTTCAACAAAGCAGCAAAGGAGCCCTAAACCACCCTCTGGTCTCCCAGAGCCCCTTGAACAGCTGCTGAGGGGCTCTCCCACCACTGGCAGCAGAGTTCCCTTGCTACAGCATCCAGTAGCCAGTGCAGGGGCAAGGCAGAACTGCAATGCTGCATGTTCCTCTTCTGCCGGGGCCAGAGGGACACAGAACCTGCCCAATGCACAGCCCACCACACATGGCACACCATACTCCTGCTACCTGGGAATTCTGGTGGGGCAGGTTTCTTGGCTGATTTACAGCAAGTTCAGACAGACATTAATTTTCACAATCATATTAGTCTGAAGAATAGTTAGTTAGTTATACACGATGGATACAGGAATGCAAAAGCTAGGTAATGGAAAGGCCCTTGCAAATGCAGCTGGAAACAGTTTAAAACATCCACTTCTAGCCAAAATAATCAGCTAAGAAAGGCAACTCCTGAACAGCATAGGAAGCAGAAGGGCACATGTGCCTCTGTCTGAAAAAGAAGTTGGACAGACAACTCAGCTTAAAATACAGGAGTGAGAGCCACAGAACACATAAGCTTGATGCATTAGAGGAACTGAACTTTGATTGCACAGGCTTTTTTTGACCCAAAAGAAAGCTCATCAGAAACATACTTGTCCTCTCAAAATTAAGTCACTAAGTGACTTAATTATGTTAAACATAAGCTAAGTGAGTTTGTGCAATTCGCACAGCTGCAGAGAACATCTAACTTGAAAGATCAGGTGTTAAAGTGAAAATTCTACAACAGGAAATAAAATTAGAAAAATACACCATGAACAAGGCACATCCCAGAAGACAGTACAGCCCAGAAACACATTTTCACTACAAAAATTAGCAATGGTGACAAATCAAAAAACAAATGTAACCAACATCATTGTTATGGATCAAAAACTGCAGGAGTCAAACCTTGAATCAAGGTTTCCTGAATGCCTTTACCAGTATCAGCCCTTCACTTAGTTTAAAATGTTTTGGATAGCAGCACTATCGATTCAAAGATATTTAACTAGCAATTCAAGAACCCTGAATGCTTTACACAGTATATATGACCAAATAGTCTTCTCTCTCTCCAAAAACCAGAGATGCTACACTCAAGCTCACTAAATTATAGAGGGAGTGACTCTGACACTTCTGGCTCCACCCGCACTAGATACCTTTTGCAATAACCAAAGCAAACTCTATGCAAAAATTCACCTCATTCCTTTGTGCAATTTTAGACTGTCATCCCACCTTTCTGAGCAATGTACCACACCTGCAGTTCCGGTGATAAAGGGCATCTATACACAGAGGAGACAAGAGCATTTCCCTCCACCGTCACAATGCACGGGAAAGAAACTAAACCAGCATCCTTTCATTCAAAACGGCCAGTGGAAAATCTCTCACCTGGAAATAAAGGACTTCCTTTCACCTCTGCCAATAAACAATTCAGCACTAACAGGACAAACACTACTGATATGTAACAGTAACTGGACTGGGTATATTTTGACCACTTCTTTAGAACTTGCACTTCTCAAATGCTGAAGCAAAGCACACGCAATCGGTCACTCAACTGATGTAGCATTAAACACACAGCACGTACTAAGCCTAGAATAATTCAACTGTCACTCAGACGTTGATTATTTCAAATCATTTGTGAAAGTATAATGTATTATTCATGGTTACAAATTACTTCTAGACTTCGAAGATGTTTCTGCCCATTTCCCACCACCACCATCACCCAGGTAACCAGGCTCATTGAGAGACACACCAAGAAAGTAACTGGGATGCACAAATGGCACAATTATGTTTCTAAAGACTGTTAAGTTCTTTAGGTATCAATACTAAAATACAAGAGAGCCCTTAGGCTTATTCTTATCAGACAGGCACCAGTCTGCACACGCGAAGCCCCAGCAGATCAAGAAATACTCGTCAGGGAGATCATCCAATCAAACAGTGTTATCAGGGAAAAGCCCTCAATTTTTTAAATTGTTTATTTTAACTAGCCCTAGCTGCAATTCAATGTGGTGAAGAACAACAGTTTATACCTAGTAGAGTCTTTATCTGCCCTTTGGAACAATAGCTGTATTTGACACTGTCCTTAAGCTATTAATGGAAAAACAGCCTTTTGATGTGATTACATCCGTAGAACTACTTAAACAGTCCAAACAAAGAACAACCCAGTGAGGTTTCTGAAAAGTCAGTGCTGGGAACATGGGAACTCGTTAAAGCAAGTGTTGTCCTTCAGCAGGAAGGTGCAGGACAGAGCTCTCATCCCACTTCCATGAACACAGGGGGACCAGAAGATGGAAAACTCAAGACTTCAAGGGCCTACCTACAATTCCTTGCATCAGCAATCATGAAGAAACTTAACTACTGCAGAAAGTCCAAGTAAATCCACCTGTAGTTATCAGCAACAAATCAACTTCCCCTAACATCACCAGCCCTGTGGCTGAACTCTGCACAGTGCTGACCACACACTCGGCACACAGAGAGAACTGTCACCTCACTCAGAGCTCGCCAGAGCCAACCCAGCCAACATGAAGGCTGCTGCACAATATTGTGACTGGCAGATTTCTCTTCCACATTCTCATGGTCTCTCATCTCAACACACAGTAGTCAGATACACAGTTTTCTTTTCTTTTTTCCTTTACCATTATCTTGGTGATGAGCATCACACATTTATCCATAAATACAGCTCATTTCTATTCTTCACTGGGAAAAAATGAAAATGTCATCTTGTGCAACACTGATGACTGGGACTACTGCATCTTCTGTAAGGAATTTCTAGTGGTATGCCTGCTTCTCACTGAATCAAAACCCCCAGTACACCAAAAGCTTTTTGTACATTAGACATCCCTCGTGGTCCTGCAAGTCACCACAAAATGGGGACATATGCACCCACTCCTGTGGGATTCAAGACTCAGCACCCATCAGTTTGTAAACGATGGCAAGTGAAGTACTTGCCTCTCACATAAAACAATACAACAGAAGAAGCTGGACCACTGTCATTGGAGACGCACATGGAAATAGCCAGGTGGTGACACTGCCACTTGCTTGCAACAGCCTCTAAAATACACAGCCTGGACCAAATGGAAACAGTGTTGAGTTGCTGGAATACAAGTGAACTAAAATCTCTGCTGGAGCAAGAGCCTGTCTCGCCAAAAGCACTGCAGGTTCTTTATTAAGCTCATAGACAGTCCTCTCGAAACTATTTGCTTCCAAAACAATCTGATATACTATTTGAAAACATGATTCCAATTTTAAAATAGTCTAGGTACTTCCTGTGGCAAGCACATAGGCTTCTTTAGAAACCAGTACATCTATAACTTCATGTATTCCTTAATATCCAGTTCCCCAAAAATCCACAAATAGTCCATCATTCGGTCTAGAAATACAGGAATACATAAAACTATCAATAACTTAAAAAAAAAAAAAACAACACCGAACCACCACCAACAGCCCTCAGCTATAAAGTTACATCCAGAATTTGAATTCAACTTGAGAATGCCTCTGAATGCTACCAGAACAAAGTTTTCCTGAATTTCAAAAACGCAATCTGTCCTGGGTTGGCTTTACAACCCTTCGACGCTATAAATGTCTCAATCAACACACTGCCCTGTAACATCCACGTCTCAAACCATCACCATAAAAATATAGAGTTCTATAGAATCTTGAACGCTTATTCTGTGAATTTCGTGAAACTCAGAACCTTATTGAGAGAAGCCAACACCTCAAAGCTAATTTACCCTTCAATAGTTATAAACGTGTCTGTGCTTATTCGTATCATGAAAAATACAAAAAATAAATCAAAGCAGCAGCTCTTTACGGCGTGTAATTTCCAAGTGCCTACCACAAGCTTTTATTTTCATTGTAATAACTCACGCTTTTGGGGGTTGATTTTAACCGGGGGGGTCTCTCGGGGGTCTCTCCCGAGGATCCATCGCGGCCGCGGCGCCATTTTAGGAGGCGCTGAGCGGGTGGGAGGCGGAGCCGAAGCTCCAGCACAGCCGAGGGGCCGCGGCTCGCTCGGCCCCGGCTCCCGGCCCGCTCCCCCCACCGGGCCGCGCCGAGCCCCCGGCCCGCCCGAAGCCCCGCGCCCGCCCGGCCGAGCGGCACCGCCCCCGCCAGCAGCTCCCTGCCCAGCCCCGCCGCCTCCCTGCAGCCCCTCGCTTCTCACCTTCTCGCAGAGGCTCTTCACCTGC